>SJYO01034137.1:37938902-38054508 GCA_006410555.1 Capra ibex
AGAAAGTAGTGAAATTCATACAGAACGGTAAGGGAGGACCGGACTTCTCAAAGATAACTTTCTAGTCGACAATAGGAATACCCTTAGGGGAACACACAATAAACAACAAAAAGGGAACGACGAAAATTATAAACAAGAAACACAAACTAGAAACAATTAAACTAATTATACACAGAACCCCACAAAACGGAACCCAAATAGGATAAACCTTGAGAGGCACGAAGAACCTGAACCCACTAATAAAGGAAGGGGTAAAATCCCTTCAAAAGTTGATAATAGAGGAGTTCATAAAAGAGTACCAGAAAGAAAAACAGAAGAAGAAGACCCTGAGGATATTAAGCTTACAACCTCGCAAAGTATAGCAGGACCTCCAAAGACTCTAACAGGAGTAAAGAAAATTAAGTAAAAAGAACAAAGGAGAGACTAAGTAAATAAAGATGGTAAGATAGAAGATAAAGTGATTAGGATAGAAGACGGAGGTAATAAGACGATAAACAACGAGGGTCTCACAAAGACTAGAGTAAATAACGCAATAAGTAATATATAACTGAGAAAAAATAAAGAAGATCCAGGAACAATTTGGAAAGAACGCAGAAGAGTTAGGAACAGAGATCCGATAAATAGACACTAAGGTAAAACTAAAGTTCTAAAACCTAGTAAAAGTGATAGTTATAAGTCTTAAGAAAGAGTCCATCTAGGGGATGGAGAAGGAGAAAACAAACCAAACCACCCGTTGGGAGAACAAGGAAATGGACGAGTCATAAGGAGACAGAAAAGTAGAACTAATATAACGACGCAAACCCCACCGGAAAAATATAAGACCATTAAACACCTCAAGAGAAACAATACCTCGAAGGAGTGACACCCACCCCAACATAGTCACCGAACAGATCCAAAGGACCAATCCCTCCGAACACAACTTCAAGACCACCCACCTCGACCCAAAGAAGAGAGACCTCACGTCACCTCACTAGTCATTACCCAATACTCTACAGTTTCCAAAACCTCATTGAAACTCGACGGACATATAACTTCGAGTCCTCACACAAGGACACAACGACCTCTTAAACACACCATACAGAACAAGACCTTGAACAACCAGGAACCCACCTCGAACCAAAGTCACATCCATACCTCCGTAAACTACTCGAGGATAACGAATTACAAGGGACTTAAGTCCTCAAGAGGCTACAAAAGTCCGAAACTTGAATTCGGAGGACGAAGACCAAAAGTCAAAATAAAAATGTCATCGTAGATCTGAAGATGTAGATATGTCGTGACTACTATTTTGTAGATCCAATTTCTACTTTTCAAAGAGGTGCAACTCCCTGTGGGTCTCTCCTAGTGACTCAGTGTTCCTCTTCTCTTCTTCCTCCCCCATCAATCTCCACTGACCTTACTCTACGCCACTCTAGTTTTCTCCTCTCTCGTTCGATCGGTCATCAGTGAAGGAATACACACGAGGTATCAGACCTGACGAGTCTCCATAAATGCCTCGATATGTCCCTTCTCCTCTCCCTCCTTCATCTGTCTCCACCGGTCCTCCTATTCTCTCTCCTTACTCTTCCTGTCTCTGTTTGGGACGGTCATTGGTCAAGGAATCCACAAGAGGTGGCAGACCTTGTGTGTCTCTAAGTGTCTCAACCTATCTCTTCTCTACCCCCTCTTTTCTCTGTCTCCGGTGGACCACCTCTTTTTCCTCTCAGGTTTCCTCCTCTCTCACCAGTTCGGACATTAGAGCGAGAGTCCATTTGAACCCATCACTTCAAACCCAAAAATTTACATGTTTTAACTGTTGTTTTTGGTTTCTCGTTTACTAATTTTTAGATCTCTTCTCCAACCTAAAAGTTTTCATGTTATAATTTCTTTTCTTCGTCTTCCTTTTTCCTTTTTTCTTTTTTTTTCGGTGTTCTTAATAATTTTTTGTTTGTTTGTTTGTTTGTTTTTTGTTTGTGGTTATTGGTGGGTTTCTGATATATACCACAAACGGAATTTTTTTTTTTCAGAAAAAAACTTATAATTATTATCCAATATCTTTATTTTTAATCTCCTCTTTATCTTCTGAATTGATAATTTTTTTTTCAGTATTTTTTCTTTTTTTTCTTTTTTTCCTTACTAAAATTTTTATCATTTTTATATGGACCGGGAAGAGACTACAACACCCGTAACACCCCAGTGAAAGTTCCGCCAAGGAAGACAAATTGAAGAAGACAAACGACCAAAAAATCCTAGTGATCAAGTCGGTGCGACACCCCTCCCCCTACGACGTTTGTTTATCACGACAGCACACGTGCGTCACAGAGTCGGGACGACCTGGACAGGGAAGAGCACCACATGTTTGGCGAGGCCGAGATGCTACGAGTCGGCCCTTGACAGACTCCGGCCGGGATCCGACGCACGTGAAGGGGCCAGATTCGGCGAGTCCAAGCCGCGAGTCCATCGGGAGTCTCCGTGTCTAAGCCAACCCTGACGTAAAACACGGGAAGGGTCCAGGCTCATCGAGTCCTCAAACCGCTCGCGCTATCGACGCTGAACAGCGGAAAAGACGGAGACGACGAGACAAAAGACCCACCTGACGACCGCGGGGAACACTCCGTCTACTACTGACAGGTCGTGGGGGTCTTCAGAATCGTTTCTTCGGACGAACGTCAATCCATTCAGTTCAGAGAGGCCCAGACGTTAACGGGGAAAGGTCGGGAATGCCGAGACCGACGGACAGGGGCCGCCCCCTACCAGACGTCGGCCGAAAAAGGCAAGGCAGGAAACAAGACACGAGTCAGGACCTCCACAGAATACAAGCTCGAAAAGCGCACCATCGATAGGGTGTCAGACCAAACGATCGGGTTCAATCTAGCAAGACCAACGTACACCCCGCAAGGACGGCCTAAGAATGTTTCGTGACGTCGGGCACGGAGGGCGCGAAGGGACGGGACGGGGGTGAAGGGTCACCGCCTACGTCCGCAGACACGACGAAAAGGCGACCCCCTCAATGACAACCCGAACATTAGAGAACCAAAATTAATAAAGAAATAAAAAGGGAAGGACAATACAACGGGAGACACAAAGGTTCCGAGCGGTGTCTGACCCGTCCCTCTCACAAAGGACCACAAACCTTTGGAGAGAAGAATTTTAAGGGAAGGGCCCTACCCGAAGGTAAGGGTCCTGCCTCGAGGGGGGGGGTGGAGGAAACAGAAGAAAAAGCAGAAAATATAAAAAAGGATGGACAAAAACTTCTGTTACCAGACTAAAAGACCAACGGACTACAGGAGACGGTCCGATGTCTTCAACAAAACACCTCAAACGAGTCACAACTTTACAAGAAAACTCCTTAAACACTCCCTCTTTCACCAGAAGGGCAGGATAAGGAGGCGGTAGAATCCTGGCGGGGGACGTGAGGTCATAAGAACGGAACTCTTAGGATCCCTACCCCCTCGGACCACCCGACGACAGATCCCCTAGCGTGTCTCAGCCTGTGCTGACTTCGCTGAACCGTCGTCAAAACGAGAATTCCGGAAAGGGAACTAATCTACCTCGGGTGGGTCTTATAGTTCCTATTGGAGGAGAGTCAAGTCAAGTTAAGTCAGTGAGTCAACACAGGTTGAGAAACGCTGGGGTACTTGGCCCAAGGGACAGGTAGTGGTTGACGGTCTCAGGTGGGTTTGGGTACCGGTAGCTCGGCCACTACGGTAGGTTGGTAGAGTAGGAGGCAGCAGGGGAAGAGGAGGACGGGAGTCAGAAAGGGTCGTAGTCCCAGAAAAGTTTACTCAGTCGAGAAGTGTAGTCCACCGGTTTCATAATCTCAAAGTCGAAGTTGTAGTCAGGAAGGTTACTTGTGGGTCCTGACTAGAGGAAATCCTACCTAACTAACCTAGGGGAACGTCAGGTTCCCTGAGAGTTCTCAGAAGAGGTTGTGGTGTCAAGTTTTCGCGAGTTAAGAAGTCGCGAGTAAAAGAAATATCAGAAATAAAAGAAATATCAGAAAAGAAATATTGTGAGTGTAGGTATGTACTGGTGACCTTTTTGGTATCGGAACTGATCTGTCTGGAAACAACCGTTTCATTACAGAGACGAAAAATTATACGATAGATCCAACCAGTATTGAAAGGAAGGTTTCATTTCATTGGAGTAAATGAATTTCAGTTTGCTAACATATGAAATTGGTGTAGATTGTCTTAAGGAAGTGTCGTCGTGACTCCAATCGAAAAATTAACTCATTGACCTTGTCAGCGTATCAGTTCAACTGTGAATTTTGATTGTCAGTGTAAGTGATGTGAGAAATACAGTAGAGAGTACATAGACTGGCTCTTCCACTACCGTGGGGTGAGGTCATGAGAACGGACACTTGACCGATTTATATTCTAGAAACGGGTTCATTCTTAAATTACTAATTAATTGTCTAACTAAGGAAAGAACCTCTTATATCCCGAAGGGACCACCGAGTCTACCATTTCACAGAAGGATGCTACTCCCTCTGGGCCCAAACTAGGGACCCAGCCCTTCTAGGTGACCCCTTCCCTTACCGTGGGGTGAGGTCATGAGGACGGACCTTTTACTACCTCCTCGTACCATCCGATGTCAGGTACCCCAGTGTTTCTCAGTCTGTGTTGACTAGCTGAAGTGAAAAAAAAAAAACTCTTATATTCATACTAACTAATTCCCTCTTCCAATCCGTCAACCACCAATTGCTTTTTTCATGTGTTTTTCTGTTCTCTCCGTCTGGAGTGCTTAGTAATCTGTTATCGTCGGTTATCTCCGTTATTCATTCTTCGTTGACACTCATCTATTCAGTTTTTCCGAAAGACTTCTATTCTATTAACGAATCAGAACCATTCTCGTTGTCCGGGTCCCCCCCTATCTTTGACTCCTCTAAAAATAAAAACCGGTATGGCGTGTCGTACACCCTTGAATCAAGGGGTTGGTCTCTAGTTGGGGAGTGTGACACCTAACCTTTCCACCTCAGAATTGGTGACCGGGTGGTCCTTTCAGGTCTTTGATTCCTCTAAAAAAACTACCTCGAGGTCTCATTCTCGTGTTTACTCTTTCTCGTCCAATAACCGGTCCGGGACCCCTTTAAGTCTTATTGACGGGTCTTTGGGTCCTCGTCTGAATATTCACTGGAGTATCATTGAACTTAGTCTCTTCCGTTACCGTGGGGTGAGGTCATGAGAACGGACCTTTTAGGGTACCCACCTGCTCGGACCATCCGACGACAGGTACCCCAGCGATTCTCAGCCTGTACTGACTCACTGAAGTGAAAGTGAAAAAGTCAAAGTGTGTAACCTCTTCCTTTACCGTTGGGTGAGGTCACAAGAACGAACCTCTTAGGGTCCCGGCCCCCTCCGACCACCCGACGACAAAGACCCCAGCGTGTCTCAGCCTGTGCTGACTTCGCTGAATCGTCGTAGTCATCGTCATTGAACTTCTCTCGATCCCTTGATATTCAAATAAGTCCAAGGTTACGTCAAGATCGTTTACTAAATAGAGGAGTCTAGGGGTTCTCTTCCAAAGGTAGTAACGGAATAAAACCACAGTTAGAGAGAAAAGGTTTTCTCAGAATGTGTACGTCAACATCAGGACTGGTAGAGTTCCCGAGTTAGAACACCGTTCTTAATGTAGGAGAACCTTCAGAATCGAATAGGTAAGAAGTAGAGTGGACGTGGGTCCAACACAATTGACAGGGAAAAACAATGGGAAATCCTGGAAGGTGTCGGAATGTAGTGTCTATGATGGAGTAATACACCATTAACATCTAAATGAACAGTTAAAAAACATGGATGGGAAGGGTGGAGACCGAGGGTCATGACCGAGAGTCATATATACCAGTTTTACACACAAAAATAAGAGACATAGAGGATGTATCTCTTATCTGGGATAGTATTTCATCGGTTGATTATTTACAAACACTTAATAACTTAATCCCTCTCGAGGAAAACAAATCCGGTTCCCCCTTTTTTTTCCGTCTTACAGTCTTTTTCGTCTTACCCAATTATTCTTTTGAGTTTTCGAATAGACATTATTCTCACGTCCATGATTCTTAAATCAAGTCAAGTCAAGTCAACGAGTCAGTACAGGTTGAGACGCTGGGGTATTTGACGTCGTGCGCTCCGGAGGGACAGGTAGGGTTGAGGACCTAAAGTGTGTTTGAGTACAGGTAGCTCAGTCACTACGGTAGGTCGGTAGAGTAGGAGACAGCAGGGGAAGAGGAGGACGGGGATTAGGGAGGTCGTAGTCTCCGAAAAGGTTACTCAGTCGAGAAGCTTACTCCACCGGTTTCATAACCTCAAAGTCGAAATCGTAGTCAGGAAGGTGACTTGTGGGTCCTGACTAGAGGAAATCTTACCTGACCAACCTAGAGGAACGTCAGGTTCCCTGAGAGTTCTCAGAAGAGGTTGTGGTGTCAAGTTTTCGTAGTTAAGAAGCCGCGAGTCGAAAGAAGTGTCAGGTTGAGAGTGTAGGTATGTACTGGTGTCCTTTTTGGTATCGGAACTGATCTGCCTGGAAACAACNGATAGATCCAACCAGTATTGAAAGGAAGGTTCCTCATTCACAGAAAATTAAAGTACCGACGTTAGTGGTAGACGTTACTAAAACCTCGGGGTTTTATATTTCAGATTGTGACAAAGGTGACAAAGGGTAGATAAAGGGTACTTCACTATCCTGGTCTACGGTACTAGAAGCAAAAGACTTACAACTCGAAATTCGGTTGAAAAAGTGAGAGGTGAAAGTGAAAGTAGTTCTCCGAAAAATCAAGGAGAAGTGAAAGACGGTATTCCCACCACAGTAGACGTATAGACTCCAATAACTATAAAGAGGGTCGTCAGAACTAAGGTCGAACACGAAGAAGGTCGGGTCGCAAAGAGTACTACATGAGACGTATCTTCAATTTACTCGTCCCACTGTTATATGTCGGAACTACATGAAGAAAAGGCTAAACCTTGGTCAGACAACAAGGTACAAGTCAAGATTGACAACGAAGGACTGGACGTATATCCAAAGAGTTCTCCGTCCAGTCCACCAGAAGTATGAATTTTAAGTACAGAGGTACTGAGATGTGTTTTTAAAGGATTCGTCGGTTTAAAACAGACAAGTCGATCTGTAGACCACGATACTAAGAGGTCAAAATTTCCATGGAACAGGTCGTGACAAGGAAAATTCCCTTTCTCAACCGATGTAAGAGGGGAATCGGAGATCAAAGAATAGACTTAAGTCTAGGTACACGAACCCACCCGGTCCGAGTTCCGACTAAGAGTCCCACTAGGGAACCCGAAGGTTCGACGCTTCGGTCCTGAGTCTAGGGTCGGCATGGGGAACGGTGAAAACATGAGGGTCCGTTCAGGGAGTGTTGGGAGACTCGGAGTCGAAGCTCCACCATCTTTACCCCTTTATTCCAGAGGAAATAATCCCTGATATTGATATTCCTGATGTATTCCTAAGGAGTATCAATACGACTTCCAAAAGACTTTTTATTAACACTTTTATGGATCGTGTTACAAAATATGAATCGTTCTCGATGTATTTACACTTAAAGACACATAAAAAAAGGACTCCTCCACTTCTTTCCTTCCCTTCGGTATTCTACTACCATCTCCTGTTCCCGGAATTGCTATCGTCCTCAGGACTTTTAGTTTTCCCGATCGTCGGATCCCTGGAACACGGTGGTGAACTTTTAGACGATTTCGTGTCCAGAATCAGTAGGTTTCGGAGTCACGTGGACACCGTAACGACGTCCTCTAAGGAACTAGTCTTTTACCTTCATGTAAGTCAGGGACGGTCCAACTATAACCCCGTGTTGACTATCACTCTATCTATGGTAACTACCGTTCCTTTTTTCAAAAACAGATGAGGTTCGTCTCTTTTAAATCTCTAATTGGATCACGTCAGTCTCTCGAGACTCTCACATGTCTCCACAGACTGTCATTGGGGACGTTTACTTGGGTTCCGACCTTTACCTCTTTCTCTCCTTCCATAATCATCAGTTGACTCTTTAGAGTTCTCATAATTATCCTCAAAGTTTGTGTAGACGAGGAAGACTCCAGGACTTTCTTTCGGGTTACTCTGGTCGATCAAATGACTTCCTGAATTCTCGGGTCTATTACACACACTCACTGACCTCCTCCCATATAGTCCCAAATAGGAAAGGTCACCAAGATCCTTTTCAGGGAATTTAGTCCTGCTTTTGGACAATCTCAATCGAATACCACATGAGACTTTAGATAACGAACCGTCCGTCCCTAGTTCTATACCGTCCTATTCCCATCTTAAGGTGTCGTCCTACTCGAACAATCAGTTTACAGTGTCTACAGTCTAACGATGGATTACACAGTAAACAATAGTCCATCTTTTGCACCGATTCACTAATGTCGAAACGTCATTGGTAACAGAGGATGGGGGCACTTCCTTGTGAAAAATCAACTTACCTGGTGGGTTAGATAAAAATTTCCGTGCTCTGAGCTCTGATTCATGGGGAAAGTAATATCAACCACTTGTAGGAAAAGAGTAAAGCTTAGGGGAGTCTACAACAACCTCATGCCGAAGGAACGAGAAAGACACAGTGTTTATGAGAAAGACTCATATAAAAATTTCCAAATCTTTTAAATTTTTACCATTATAGTACAGTGGTGGGTGTTTCGTTAATATACATTACCATAAAATCTTCTCAACCAAAATTTTAGGACATGTACTTGTAATTTACTTCTGTAGTCTGACTTCCTTTAAATGGAGATGGTTTAGAATACTTTACTGACTCTCTCTCCTCTCTCCCCTTCTCCTCTCACCTTATTGACACTCACTGACACCCTCCCATATAGTCCCAATCCCAATCCCTTTTAAAACACATCTCAGTACCTCTGTACTTAAAATTCATACTTCTGGTGGACTGGACGGTCCGAAGGGACAGCTAGTGGTTGAGGGCCTCAAGTGGGTTTGAGTACAGGTAGCTCAACCACTACGGTAGGTCGGTAGAGTAGGAGACAGCAGGGGAAGAGGAGGACGGGGATTAGGGAGGTCGTAGTCTCCGAAAAGGTTACTCAGTTGAGAAGCTTACTCCACCGGTTTCATAACCTCAAAGTCGATATCGTAGTATGGAAGGTTTCTTTAGGGTCCCGACTAGTGAAAGTCTTACCTGATCAACCTAGAGGAACGTCAGGTTCCCTGAGAGTTCTCAGAATAAGTTATGGTGTCAAGTTTTCGTAGTCAAGAAACCACGAGTCGGAAGAAGTGTCAGGTTGAGAGTGTAGGTATGTACTGGTGTCCTTTTTGGTATCGGAACTGATCTACCTGGAATCATCCGTTTCATTACAGAGATGAAAACTTATACGATAGATCCAACCAGTATTGAAAGGAAGGTTCCTCATTCACAGAAAATTAAAGTACCGACGTTAGTGGTAGACGTCACTAAAACCTCGGGGGGTTTTTATTTCAGACTGTGACAAAGGTGACAAAGGGGTAGATAAAGGGTACTTCACTACCCTGGTCTACGGTACTAGAAGCAAAAGACTTACAACTCGAAATTCGGTTGAAAAAGTGAGAGGTGAAAGTGAAAGTAGTTCTCCGAAAAATCAAGGAGAAGTTAAAGACGGTATTCCCACCACAGTAGACGTATAGACTCCAATAACTATAAAGAGGGACGTTATAACTAAGGTCGAACACGAAGAAGGTCGGGTCGCAAAGAGTACTACATGAGACGTATATTCAATTTACTCGTCCCACTGTTATATGTCGGAACTACATGAAGAAAAGGCTAAACCTTGGTCAGACAACAAGGTACAGGTCAAGATTGACAACGAAGGACTGAACGTATGTCTAAAGAGTTCTCCGTCCAGTCCACCAGCCCATAAGGGTAGTGAACTTCTTAAAAGGTGTCTAATAACACTAGGTGTGTCAGTTTCCGAAACCGTATCAGTTATTTCGTCTTTATCTACAAAAAGACCTTGAGAGAACGAAAAAGCTACTAGGTCGCCTACAACCGTTAAACTAGAGACCAAGGAGACGGAAAAGATTTTGGTCGAACTTGTAGTCCTTAAAGTGTCAAGTACATGACGACTTCGGACCGAACCTCTTAAAACTCGTAATGAAATGATCACACACTCTACTCACGTTAACACACCATCAAACTCGTAAGAAACCGTAACGGAAAGAAACCTTAACTTTACTTTTGACTGGAAAAGGTCAGGACACCGGTGACGACTCAACAGGTTTCAACGACCGTATAACTCACGTCGTGAAAGTGTCGTAGTAGAAAGTCCTAAACTTTGTCGAGTTGACCTTAAGGTAGTGGAGGTGATCGAAACAAGCATCACTACGAAAGATTCCGGGTGAACTGAAGTGTAAGGTCCTACAGACCGAGATCTACTCACTAGTGTGGTAGCGCTAATAGAACCAGAACTTCTAGAAAAAACATGTCAAGAAGACACATAAGAACGGTGGAGAAGAATTATAGAAGACGAAGACAATGCAGGTCTGGTAAAGACAGGAAATAGCTCAGGTAGAAACGTACTTTACAAGGGAACCATAGCGATTAAAAGAACTTCTCTAGAGATCAGAAAGGGTAAGACAAGAAAAGGAAATAAAGAAACGTAACTAACGACTTCTTCCGAAAGAATAGAGAAGAACGATAAGAAACCTTGAGACGTAAGTCTACGCAGATAGAAAGGAAAAGAGGAAACGAGAAGCGGAGAGAAGAACAGTGTCGATAAACATTCCGGAGGGGTCTGTCGGTAAAACGAACAAACGTAAAGAAAAGGTACCCCTACCAGAACTAGGGACAGAGGACATATTACAGTGCTTGGAGTAAGGTATCAAGTAGTCCGTGAGATAGATAGTCTAGATCCGGGAATTTAGATAAAGAGTGAAGGCGACATATTAGTATTCCCTAAACTAAATCCAGTATGGACTTACCAGATCGTCAAAAGGGATGAAAGAAGTTAAACTCAGACTTAAACCATTATTCCTCAAATACTAGACTCGATGTCAGTCGAGGACCAGAACAAAAACAACTGACATATCTCGAAGAGGTAGAAACCGACGTTTCTTATATTAGTCAGACTAAAGCCACAACTGGTAGACCACAACAGGTACACATCTCAGAAGAGAACACAACAACCTTCTCCCACAAACGATACTGGTCACATAAAAGAACCGTTTTGCGATAATCAGAAACGGGACGAAGTAAAGTATAAGGTTCCGGTTTAAACGGACAATGAGGTCCACAAAGAACTCAAGGATGAAAACGTAAGGTCAGGGGATATTACTTTTCCTGTAGAAAAAACCCACAATCAAGATTTTCCAGAACATCCAGAAGTATCTTGACAAGTTGAAGTCGAAGAAGTCGCAATGACTAACCCCGTATCTGAACCTAATGACACTATAACTTACCAAACGGAACCTCTACTTGTCTCTAGTAAGACAGTAAAAACTCTAACGTAGGTTCATGACGTAAAGCCTGACAAAGCAACTGGTACTACCGATGAGGTAAAGAAGACTCCCTAAGGACGGGTGTCATCATCTATATTACCAGTAGACTCAATTTAAGTAGGTAAGGTCAGGTAAAATCAAGCGACTAAGGATCTTACAACTGCAAGTGGGAACGGTAGAGCAAACTGGTGAAGGTTAAACGGAACTAAGTACCTGGACTGTAAGGTCAAAGGATACGTTATAACGAGAAATGTCGTAGCCTGGAACGAAGATAGTGGTCAGTGTAGGTGTCGACCCATAACGTCCTGTTTAAACCGGACATCCGGTGAAGACAAAACCTACTTCTGTTGCATTTCTTCTGTCTCTGTTCCACACTACTTCTCTATTCTCCTTTCAAGACTTTAACACATTTTGTGTGTGTTGGTCTACCGTCCTTTTTACAGTTTAGTCGTCATTAGTTTTATATACTGTTCACCTATATTAAAGGATTCGTTTCTACCTTTAAAAGGTTAAAACATTTTATTATTGTACAGATCAGTATTCTATAAATCTTCTTTATGTAGATTTTTCTTCAAATTTTTATTTTCTTGTATGTTTCTATTTATTCGGATAATTGACTTTTATCTATTGTTCACACCATTGTAAAATTACAGTCTACCTTTTTTTCCTTAAATTACATTTCTCCTAAACTTTTCTATTTCTTGTAAATACAACTGTTTTCTATGTTAAGGTATGCTTCCGGTTAATTATTACTTAGAAATGTTTGGACTGTTATATTGTGGTTTTCAGTACAAATATTATATACTTCCTTTTTGACAATCTTTATGTCTATCCTTACTTTTTATGTGTTGATAAAATCTTCTGAAGTTGAGTTTTTGACTACTTCATCCTTTTTTCATTCGTTCTCATCACTCCTAAACTTATTGTGTTATTTCTTTGAACTGACTTATCCACATTTCCTGAAACATGTGATATTACCACTTACGTATTAGAGAAGTTTGTGTGTACGTTGTAATTGATGGAAGATTTTGTGTTCCTTTTACAATTATTTAAGGGTCTATTCTTTAGTAAGTCAAGTAAGAAACTAGTGTGACTTTATTTTAAACTTTAATCATTTGTTTTCTTATGTTATAAATATTGAACCTTTATTTTTGGGAGTAGAAATTGAATCTTATTCACATCACTTTTCTTTACATTTTACTTCAATAACTAATCAATTTTTATTACTATGGTTTTAAATAAGTTGTAATAATATGTTGGTCAAAACACGACTTACTCGATGAACCTAACAGAGTAAAATAATAGCGTTATTAGGACTCTTCAACTAACGAAGTAGTAAAGAAAAGTGTCTACTCCTTGACTGAAGACAATTTATTGGACGGGTTCCCGTGTATCTACTGTCTCAACCCTAAACTTCACTGAAGTGAAAGTGAAAAGGAAAGTACGTAACCTCTTCCTTTACCGTTGGGTGAGGTCACAAGAACGGACCTCTTAGGGTCCCTGCCCCCTCGGACCACCCGACGACAGACACCCCAACGTGTCTCAGCCTGTGCTGACTTCGCTGAATCGTTGTCGTCGTCGTCATATCAGACTTTGGTCACATAAATTGGTGATGTTGTTCTTCTTGTCACTCTAGTTATGTTAAGTTTTAGATATGTATGAATCTCTTTTATATATCGGAACCTATGTATGTAATCTTTTGTTCTTCTCACTTATCTTCGTTTAGTATGTATATCGAGTTCTTCGATTTCCCTCTTTTTAAATTTGTATGGTCCTTTCATAATGATTTCTTTTTTTGTCTTTACTTACTTTACTCATTTAAAATTATTTTGACTTTTCTTGGTCTTTATATTTTTCAGATTAGACAGATTGGTTCAAAAAATTTTTTTATTAATAGTTGTAAACTTTACTCTTCCCTGTAATACTCATCTCTCATCTAAGAAATTTTCAGACTCTATTTAAGATTTAAATTCTATTATTTAGTCTTTTTAGATCTGATTTTTTCAAAGACCTTTTGTCTTCAGTGGTTTTAACTGGGTACCTCCTTACAAATGGAATTTTGTTGTTCGTTGTTATGTTTGTGACTCTCGTGACTTTTCCATAAGTTTCGAGAGAGTATTTTCCTGTGGTTTGTTTCTTCCAAGACATTCATTCCTTGTACGATATGACTAAAATCGTTAGGTTTCGGAACTTTTTTTCACTTTTCAAAAGATTGGGTAAATGTAACCTCGACTGTAGATTAAATTTTGACTTTAAATTTTGACTATTTTTTTTCGTATGTAAGTGAATACTTGTGTATAAATCCATAGAATTCACAATCATCTTACTTAGGTCTTTACATAAAAAAAATTACAGCATTGATTCTTCCCAAATAGATTCCATAAGTTCTGACGAAACTTTAAGTCTTATATAATTACGGTTAGTAATGTAAGTTTTATTTCACTATATTAATAGAATTCTCTACGTTTTTCGTAAACTATGTTAAACTGTAGATAAAAACTAATCTTTCTTTTGCTGAAAACGTTTGGTCATCATCTTTCTTGGAAGAGACAAAATTACTTTCTATAGACGTATGTGTTAAATACACATACACAATCAGCGAGTCAGCACAGACTGAGAAACCTCGGGGTACCTGATATCGGACGGTCTGAAGAGACAGATACCTTAAGAGGTCCGTTTTTATGACCTCCCCCAACTGTAAGGGAAGAGGTCCCCTAGAAGGGTTGTGTCCCTAGTTTGTACCCAGAAGACGTAACGTCCGTCCAAGAAAATGGTAGACTCGATGTTCGTAGTATGGATTATTTTATAATGTTCTAAAGGGTGACTTCAAAAAAGTCATAACAAGACTCTCAGGACCGATTACGATACCTTATTCTTTTTCTTTCTTCACCGTTTGTTCCTCCTTTATAAAAGTTTTATACATAATAATGTAAATTATTCCTTGTGAGGTTTTGACTATTCTTTTTTACATTTGTTGGATTATTTCTGTACACGGCTCCTAGATTTATTGGTGAAGTTATTCTTCTTTAAATTTATTACTTACTTTTATTAAATTTTATTGTTTCTTAACGTAAAAAAAGGGGAATCTTGACCGTTGAAAAAAATTCTCTGACTATTATAGATCACAAATAATTTATACACCTTTGTCCATAAAAGTATATATCAACCAGTCTTACATTAAACATTCCGAAAGAATCTTTCGTTAAATCGTCTTAAAGGGGTTTAAAAATGAGATGTTAAAAGAAAAGAGTTGTCAAAACAAAGACGACAAAATCGGTTTGTTTTAATTAACAAGTATTACGTGTTTTTTATAAACAAACACACGTGGTCCTTTCAAATTCTTTCAAACAACGTCGTAACAAAGTTTATCACTTTTTAATCTTTATTAAACATATAGACGATCATCCCTTTAATGAGTTAATACAATATAACTATGTTATCTTATGATAGGTCGATAATTTTACTTTGACTAGACACAAGTTGTCTTTCCCGACTCTCTACTTGAAAATCCGATTTTTATTTTAATAATATTTGGTGCTTAAAAATTTATAATGTGTATATACACGTACATTTACGTATTTTTGTCAAACCTTCATCCTAGTAAATTACCTAAAAAAACAAAATCCCTCCTGTCGTTCTTACTCCCTGTCCTTTCTCCATTCCGATTACCGAATCAGAGAGATAAAGTCACAACAAACTTAGAAAGTCACTTTTATATAAGGACATTTAAAAAGACAAAATAATTTCGAAAAAAAAAATCAAAATTGTAAACCTCTGATTTCACGTTTTGGTTTTCATATATATCGGGTTACTTACAATTGTGCACATAATGAATACATCGGTAACGGGTCTAGTTCTACATCTTATAAAGAAGAGGGGTCCTGTGAGGTAACACGAGGAGATAACATGGGCGGTGGTGTCTAATAAAATAGACAGGGTCTTCAAGTATCTTCATCGTAGTATGTCGAATGAGGTTAAAACACAGACCGGAAAAGACAATGCATAGTACAGATGATATGATTAGGTACAATAGTCAAGAAAACATAACAAACATCATAGGGTGATAGACTTATATGGTGTTAAATCAATAGGTAGGAGGGAACTGTCTGTAAGCTCAATAAAGGTAGATAATCCTTCTTTTGACGATACCGGTTGGAACATGTCCAGAAGACGTTATAAGCACGTAAAGAGAGTATATGGATCGTGACTTTGAGGACCCAGTATCTCCTCCAAAATCATCTTACTCAGTTCCACCAACATTGTTAAATGTAAAAACAATCACATTACCTTCAAGGTCAAGATCAACTAGGTATAAGACCTATGGTGAAGTATAACAGTTAAGAAAAGTACAATCGGTAAAGTTATTCACACATGACTATAATGTAACAAAAAAATTAAACGTAAAGGTACTATTGATTAGTACACCTTATATAAAAGTACATGAATACGGGTACGACTATCAGAGAAAACATTTTACCGACGAGTTCAAAAAAGAGTAAAACAAACTCGACAAAAAGAGGTAACTCAACAAAATAGAAAAAGAAAAATTAAACAACTGTAAGAAATCTATAACGTCTATATAAAAAACTATATATACGATATAGATACTACACAAATATATATGTACGTATATATGTATACGTACACATAGTGTATATAGAAGAGAATCAGGTAACTAAGTGCGAGAACTACCACATGAAACTCTTTATCTTATAGTCTTAAACTTCAGAAAATAACAAGTACCAAAAAACCTAGAATAAATTCTTTAGTGACGGATAGAGTTCCAGTACCATAATAAGAAGATACAATAGAAGACCTTGTTCCTAGTCGTCTTATACCGTGTACACCGGACGGCGGACAAAAACATTTATTTAAAAATGACCTTGTGTCGGTAAGGTCAAATAAATACATAAGACATACCGATGAAATACGATGTTGTCGTCTCAACTCATCAAGGTTGCCTCTGGTACACCGGGTGTTTCAACTTTTATAACTAATAGAACAGAAAATGTCCTTTTTAAATGATTGGGAAGAAGATCTTTTAATAAATGAAAGTATAATCCGAATATTAGGTTACCCTTAATTCAAAACATTTACCATATTTTATTCCAATTTCAGACAAAGTATATTCAATAGGTTAACGAAGTCGTAGTCAAAAACTTTTATTTTAGAGTAATGGTGTTTTAACGTCATCGTGGAAACAACATATAGTCCGATGACACATCCGTATCGGTAAAGGTCTGAGAGAGAAGGCAAAGTGACAAACAAATAGTTAGTGACGTGGTCATATGTACGAGAATTTATAGTATCCAAATACGATTCAGAACTGTAGACTGTAACATTTAGAAGGTTCTTAAAAAGAAAGACTAAAAACCGAAAACATTCAACAAACGTAAAGGTATATTTTAAAACCTTACCCATCGGAAAGGAAGAGGTCCCCTAGAAGGGTTGGGTCCCTAACTTGGGTCTACAGGGTGTAACGTCCGTCTAAGAAATGGTCCACTTAGTGAACCCTTCGGGTATATTTATAATCTTAAGGAATTATTTATAGGTGTCTTTTAAAACTACCCTTGAGCTGTCACTGACATAACTCAGTCACTTGATTAAAACCTCATCAGTTGTAGAAATAGGTTACCTCAGAGGTATAGGTACTTGTACAAGAAAGAGTTTTAACGAAAACGCTAAGTTTGAGTAAACACCAAAGTATGTTAAAATCTTAATAAACAAGGTCAAGGTACTTTTTACGGTAACCATAAAACTATCCCTAACGTAATTCAGACAAGTGAATTCAAGTCAGCGAGTTAGGACAGGCTGGGAAACGCTGGGGTACTTGACGTCGTGCGGTCCGGAGGGACAGGTAGTGGTTGAGGACCTCAGATGGGTTTGGGTTCAGGTAACTCAGCTACTACGGTAGGTTGGTAGAGTAGGAGACAACAGGGGAAGAGGAGGACGGGAGTTAGAAAGGGTCGTAGTCCCTAAAAGTTTACTCAGTCGAGAAACGTAGTCCACCGGTTTCATAATCTCAAAGTCGAAGTTGTAGTCAGGAAGGTTACTTGTGTGGGTCCCGACTAGAGAAAATCCTACCTGACCAACCTAGAGGAACGTCAGGTTCCCTGAGAGTTCTCAGGAGAGGTTGTGGTGTCAATTGTCAAGTTTCGTAGTTAAGAAGACACGAGTCGAAAGAAATATCAGGTTGCGACTGTAGGTATGTACTGATGACCTTTTTGGTATCGGAACTGATCTGCCTGGAAACAACCGTTTCATTGCAGAGATGGAAAATTATCAGATTCAACCAGTATTGAAAAGAAGGTTCCTCATTCGTAAAAAATTAAAGTACCGACGTTAGTGGTAGACGTCTCTAAAACCTCGGGGGGGTTTTATTTCAGACGGTACCAAAGGTGACAAAGAGGCAGATAAACGGTACTTCACTACCCTGACCTACAGTACTAGAATCAAAAGACTTACAACTCGAAATTCGGTTGAAAAAGTGAGAGGTGAAAGTGAAAGTAGTTCTCCGAAAAATCAAGGAGAAGTGAAAGACGGTATTCCCACCACAGTAGACGTATAGACTCCAATAACTATAAAGAGGGTCGTAAGAACTAAGGTCGAACACAAAGAAGGTCGGGTCGCAAAGAGTACTACATGAGACGTATATTCAATTTATTCGTCCCACTGTTATATGTCGGAACTGCATGAGGAAAAGGATAAACCTTGGTCAGACAACAAGGTACAGGTCAAGATTGACAACGAAGGACTGGACGTATGTCTGAAAAGTTCCAGTCGACCAAACCATAAGGGTAGTGAACTTCTTAAAAGGTGTCAAATAACACTAGGTGTGTCAGTCTTTATCTATAAAAAGACCTTGAGAGAACGAAAAAACTACTAGGTCACCCGCAACCGTTAAACTAGAGACAAAGGAAACGGAAAAGATTTTGGTCGAACTTGTAGACCTTCAAGTGCCAAGTACATAACAACTTCGGACCGAACCTCTTAAAACTCGTAATGAAATGATCACACACTCTACGGGATTTTGAACAGTCATTTAGAAGAATACTCTAGGTCCACAAAAAGTTCTACGACAGAGACATGACCCATAATCCCACTCACTAAAACACGGAGTCGGGAAGTCCCCAGAACCAAAAGGTTCTCGGGTGGTTGAGAGGGTCTGTATTAGGTACGACTAAAAGTCACGATTTACAATACTCCCGAGTAAAAGGACCCGGTACCTCTGATTACACCCCTCGAGTCTGGGGTGTGAAGAGTCCCCTTTGGACACACCAACACTTTAGAGAGGGTGAACACCCAGTGTCGCACCACCCATACCCAAGACTGATCTGGTTCAGAGACAGGGAAGATGGACAGACCTACACCGGAACAGAAAGATAAGAATTAACATCTTTTAGATAAGAATTAACATCTTTTAGATAAGGAGAATGAGACGGTAGAACTAGACCTGCCTGGGAAGACCTAAAGAATATAAATTGTTGATGAGTTTAAAAAATTTTTAAAAGAAGACAGTAAAATCTATTGAACACTAAAATTTCTTTTCGTAGTCAAAATAAATCAAACAATTTAAATAAGTATAATTTGATGAGTAGTACTGGGACGTAATAGTAAAATACAAATATCCCAGACGTCACTACAGAAGGAAAAAGAGACTCCAATCGTCAAATATGAAAGAAAAGGAACTAACCAGAACGGTTCTTAAATAGTTCAAATAACTATAAGACTTTCTTGCTTAGAACGGACAACTAAAAAATAAAAACAGATAAATACACTCGAATGAAAAAAAAGACAATTTTTTACAAATAAAAATAAAAACTGAAACAGTCCAGACTCAACACTGTGAACCCTAGAAAACAACACCGAGAACCCGAAGAGAGATCGACACCACGTACTCGAGTCGAAGGGACACTGTACACCCTAGAATCAAAGGACTAATCCCTAGTTTGGGTACAAGGGACGTGACCTTCCGTCTGAAAGTTGGTGACCTGGTGGTCCCTTTAGGACTCGAATGACAAAAAAAGTCATATACAAAAGTGAAAATAATCAAAGGAAGGTATAAAAATTAGAAAAAGATTGAAGAACTCTACCATTGAATCTTTAACTAAAAATTGGGGGGGGGGGGGGGTGATATACGTGAATTTCAGTAGAAGTAAGATTCGTGACACTTAGTCATCCAGGTTAGTCCTCTCTCATTCTTGTGTCATTAAAGTTGTCTTTATAAAATAATTATTATATTCCATAATGACCTGAAAAGACCACCGAGTCTGTCATTTCTTAAATAATTGGTATGGTTCCTTAACGTCATTACTCCCCGACCAATCGTTCTTCATTTCTCCTAAGATTTCTTATACCTTTATCATCTATGTTCTTTATCGAGGATGGTGGATAGAGGGGGGAAGAAGGGGAGTGGGTCTTGACTCTGTTGTGTGGTTTCTTCTCCGAGTGATTCTGGACTCTGGGTCTGGAAAGACATCTTCCGTCTCACACCGAGTGATCTACCGTCTTTTCAATGAGACCACGGTAGCACGATTTTATGTGGGACCTTTAGGTGGGTCACCCCACGGTCCTTGTAGTGTCTCTACGGAGTGACCTCCCGGAAACGATGTTTTGACGGACTCTCTGTACGGTCCCCTTCGACAACCGACGATTTACGACGACGGTGTCACCTGACAAGTTCAGATCTCATCCCCTCTCGTCACTTAGGACCGTTTCGAACGGGTCGGTCGTGTGGTCTTGGTCCTTCGTTTTTGAAAGGACGACGTCACATAAATATCACGGGAGACTACCGTTTCAAGGTCAACCGTTCCCCTTTATATATTTCTCGGGTTTCGATAAAAGTGTTTTGTTGGATTATCCACCTTGAACCTTCCCTTTCCGTTATTTATTATTGATTGTGTACGATAAAATCGATAGAGGATATGTAAAACCACACAAAGTAAAAGTTATAAACTAAAAGTAACACGAAAGGACTGATGACCCAATAAATCTTCTCACAACCAATTAAAGATTTACAATAGTCTAAAAGATCAATAGATAATTAACTAAAGATCAAAATAAGGTGGTATCGAACTCTTGTACGGAAGTCCAGTCAAGTCAAGTCAAGTCAGCGAGTCAGCACAGGCTGAGAAACGCTGGGGTACTTAGCGTCGTGCGGTCCGGAGGGACAGGTAGTGGTTGAGGGCCTCAAGTGAGTCTGAGTGCAGGGGTGTAGGTCGGTAGAGTAGGANGGGGGGGGGGTGGGGTCGTAGTTTCAGAAAAGGTTACGCAGTACGGAATCCACTAAAATTGAAAAACTTCAAAAAAGTCTGAACAAAATACGTATGGTATATCATGTAAAACCATTTATAAAGTACTCGTGCACTTTTCTATAACATAAGACGTCAACGAATAACAACAACAAGTCAGTGGTGCAGTACAGACTGAGGGACACTGTGGTGTTTGACGTCGTGTAGTCCAGAGAGACAAAGAGTATAGAGGACCTCAAACGGGTTCAAGTACAGGTAACTTAGTCACAACGGTAGGTTCGTAAAGTAGGAGACAACGAGAGAAGAAGACGAAAGTTAGAAAGGGTCGTGATCTCAGAAAAGTTACTCAACCGACAAACGTAGTCCAGTGGTTTCATAACCTCAAAGTCGAAGTCATAGTCAGGAAGGTCAGTCATAAGTCCCAACAGAGAGGAACGATAAGAGACCTTGAGACGTAATTCAATTCATATGGAAAGGGAAAGAGGGAACGAAAAAACGAATAGAAGTAAGGAGTCGATAAACATTTCGGAGGAGTCTATGGGTGAAACGGAAGAACGTAAGGAAAAAGAAACCCTACCAAAACAAGTGACGAAGAACACGTTATAATGTTTGGAGACAAGTATCAAGAAGTCCCTGAAACAAATGGTCTAGATCAGGGAACTTAGATAAACGGTGGAGGTGACATATTTATCCCCTAAACTAAATCCAACATGAACTGACCGACTCACCAAAAGGGACGAAAGAAATCGAATTCGGACTTAAAACGATATTCCTCGACTACTAGACACGGTGTCAGTCGAGGTCCAGAACAAAAACGACTGACATATCTCGAAGAGGTAGAAGTCGATGTTTCTTACATTAGTTAGACTAAAACCACAACTGGTAAACCACTACAGGTACACATTTTAGCAAAGAACACAACAACCTTTCCCCACAAACGATACTGGTCACGTAAGAGAACCGTCTTAAGTCAATCGGAATCTGGACGAAGTAAAACATGAGGTTCTGGTTTGAACGGACATTGAGGTCCATAAAGAATTGAAGGATGAAAACGTAAGGTCAGGTGTTACTACTTATCTTGTAGAAAAAAAAACCACAAGTAAGATCCTCCAGAACATCCAGAAGTATTTTGACTAGTTGAAGTCGAAGAAATCGTAGTCAGCAACCCCGTATCTGAACCTAATGACACTACAATAAACCAAACACAACCTTTACTTGGCTCTAGTAGGACAATAAAAACTACAACCGGGGTTCATGACGTAAAGTCTGAGAAAACAATTGATACTCCCGAAGAAGTAAAGAAGATTCCCTAAGAACGGGTGTCATCATCTATATTACCAGTAGACTTAATTTAAGTGGGTAGGGGTAGGTAAATTAAGTGACTAAGGGTTCTACAACTACAAAGGAGAACGGTAGAGAACGAACTGACACAGGTTAAACCGAACTAAGTACCCGGATTGTAAGGTCCAAGGATACGTCATGACAAGAAATGTCGTAACGTAAAATGAAAATAGTGGTCTGTGTAGGTATTGACTCGAAACAAAGGTGCGACCGAGTCTATGAACAAAGACTTCGATAATCATTAACAGGAGGTGAGGAGGGTCATCGTATAATCTGGGGAGGACTGGACCTCCCGAGTAGAAAACCATAGTATAGAAAAACGGAAAAATATGTCAAGTACTCCAAGAGTGCTGTTCATACGACCCCACCAAACGGTCAGGGAGGAGGTCACGAAGTACAAAACAAACTTGAGAGGTGATACTGGGTAGACAGAACCCACCGGGACGTGACGTATCGAGTATCGAAGTAACTCGATGTGTTCGGAGGAACCGTACTATTCCGACACTAGGTAATATCTAATACTGTTATATGACTTGTATAAAGGGACACGACATGTCATCCTGGATAAACAAAGATAAAAAATAAACCATTACATATAGACAAATTAGGGTTTGAAGATTAAATAGATATGGGGTACTAGGACGGGAAAGGGGAAACCATTGACATTCAAACGAAAAATACAGACTGAGATAAAACATTCATTCAAGTAAACATAGTGTAAAAATCTAAGGTATATACACTATAAAGACAGGGATAGTAAAGATTATTTTTGAATTAATGAAGGTCTAAGGTACTGGTTGTTCTGGTATGGGGCCGACCTGACTTCGACTTGTCCTTACCGGTCTTCTAGGTAATCACTCTAAACCAGTCGTCTAGGATATCGAGACACCCCGGTCTCGGTGACCCCCGTCTATCGTGGGTCCCGAGACCCATCCTCTTTGTCTCGGGTTCTAGGAACCGTAGTCCGGACCCTTCGTTCTGGGGGTTCTTGTCCTTCAGGGTTTCACTACTCAGACGACTCATCTTTGGTTTACCGTGGTCTCCGTCCTTATTGGTCTGCGACCCTTTCCGGACCCCGCGGACGACTACCCGTCTCGGCCTCTGGTTCAAACAACAGGGGTGTACAGGGGGAAACGTCGATTTAACTTAGGGTGGAATTTCCGACCGATCAGGACCTCGAGCCGGTCGGGGTGTCGGGACTCGCTGTGTACTTGTCGTGTACATCGTCACCAAGTCTCCCTGGGTCCTCCGTCAAGAACCACTATTAATATTCGTCGGAGTAATGGGGGACTGTGGAGATTGTGTCTGGATATTACATCGACACCCCTGCGGGTTCAGTGTCTGCATGACTACATACTGCATCGACACCCCTACGGCCTTAGTGTCTGTGTGACTGTGCATTACATCGACACCCCTGTGGTCTTAGTGTCTGCTTCACTGCGTACTACATTGGCAACCCCGCACGTATAGTCTATATCACTGCACATTGCGTCGACACCCTTGGGGGTATAGTCTGCATGACTGCACATTGCGTCGACACCCTTGCGGGTATAGTCTGCATCACTGCACCGACACCCCCGTGGGCTTAGTGTCTGCATCACTGCGAACTGCATCGTTGCATACTGCATCGAAGCCCCTGCGGTTATAGCATCACTGCAGACTACATCGACACCCCTACGGTCATAGTGTCTGCATCACTCCAGACTGCAACGACACCCCTGAGGGTATAGTCATCATCACTACTCACTACATCGATACGCCCGTGGGCTTAGTCCGCGTCACTGCAGACTGCACGGACGCTCCTGAGGGATTAGTGTCTGCATTACTACATACTACATCGACACCCCCGTAGCATAGGGTCTTTATAACTGTATCTACACCGTTCGGGATCCTCGGGGCCCGACTTGACCACCGAGACCTACTGGTGAGATAGGAGTACGGACTTTGAGCTAGGAGTACGGACTTTGAGGAAGGTCCGTGTCTCCACTCTTCGAGATTGACTCTTTTGACCAGAGAGGCGGATCGTCGAGGGAGACGGGGACGACGGACCGATCTGTTCAATCGATGAAGACGGCACAGGGACCGTGTCCACTCACCGGTCTTACACCGTGTGTGAAAAATACGAATCACATATTTCAACTTATTTAAACAATCATTAAAACAAGTTTCTTGATATATTGTATATTAAAGAAAAGAAAAAAAAAAAAAAATTCAGATTGTATGGTCTCTTCCCATATAATTTGATTCTATCCCGAATACAGATAAAGAGGAAAAGAACAAAAGAATGGTACAAACTTTGATACAATAAAACCTACATTTTTCAGTCCTAAAGACACATAAAGACAACTTAACTACGAAAATAGAAATCCTTTACGATGGGATATAGAGATCATGTGAAGAACGGAACTTCAAATGGAACAGACTATAATCACATTGGTGTATTCGAAGGAAATCAAACATACTATATATAAAAGTAATAAAACGAAAGTTAGACACATGAACATAAATTTCACATTGTTGTGTGTGAACTCAAAAAAAATTTTAGCTCAGACCTTTAGACGGCAAATTAACTTCACAAATTAGGTAAACGTGAAGTTTATTAATGAGTGTATTAACTGATTACGAAAATTAAAGAGAGTAGATAAGAAATAAAAAAGAAAGAGAGGATAAAGAATCTTAATTAAAAAAATAAGTCATAATGAAAAAACCCGAAGGGTCCTCGGAGTCACCATTTCTTAGACGGAGATTACGTCCTTTGTACCCAAGAATGGGATCCAATCATTCTAGGGGTCCTCCTCCCGTACCGTTAGGTGAGGTCATAAGAACGCACCCTTTAGGGTACCTGTCTCCTCGGACCGTCTCCTCGGGACTGTCAGGTACCCCAACGTTCTTTCAGTCTGTGTTGAATCGATGATTTGTTGTTTTTTAATGAAGAAGTGATCAAAAAGAATTGAAGTCCTAATGACTCCATATGTACTTATTTTTATTACTCCATAAGTGGTAAAAATGATATATCAAGAAACTCAAAAATGTTTACGGTAGTGATAGTTCTACGTCCGTATGGAACCTCTATAATAACGTGTAAGTCAAGGTCTGGCAGTGTTATTTCACTTATGGTGTCATCTCAGTACACTTAAAAAACCAAAAGATCACGTATATTTTCAACAAATATGATATGATATCAGACAATTCACACTTTATCGTAACATAGAAATTTTTATATAAATTAAATTACTTTATTATGAAATGGTGACTTCTTATATTTGGTAGTGTACTCACAAGTCGTTCAGTATTAGAAAAACGACCACCTCCCAATACGGAGTTAATAAAGAATTCCTCATCAAAATAAATAAACAAATAAACCCCCACACGACTCAGAAACGACGACGTACCCGAAAAGAGATCAAACCCTCTCACCCCCGATGAGAGATCAACACAATGTATCTGAAGAGTAACATCACCGAAAAGAAAAACACCTCGTACCCGTGATCCACACAACCGAAGTCACCCATACCGTGTACCCAAGACATCAAAATCAAGGACCTGAGATCTCGTGTCCGAGTTATCAACACCAAGTGTCCGAATCAAAAGAGACATACCGAACACCGTAGAAAGGTATAGTCCCTAACTTGGGTACAGAGGACGAAACCGTCCGTCTAAGAAATGGTGACTCGGTAGTCCCTTCGGGTACGGAGCTCCAACGACTGACTAGTCTTACCACCAACGACTTCTAACCCCACCGACACCGTTAAAGAATTTTATTCTGTCTTTACTTCAAACGACGTAGTCATCCGAAAACGAAAGTGTTTGTTAAAGACACATCGTACGTCACTACGGTAAACTATCGTAAAATGGGTGTCATCCTTAAGAAAGTTTTAATCTCAGTTAAGAAAGTTTTGGAACGGTGACGCATAAGTGTCGTAGCAATGGTAGTCATCTAAGGTAGAGTTCTTGGTGAAACGAGTAGGTATTCTTCCGTGGGGAGTAACCAATTTCAAAATAGAACTTTGACGTAGTTAAGTCAGTATAAAAATTCAAGGTAAAGATTATGATCAAGAGAATGACAAAGATGGTGTAGACGTCAATAAAGGAGGTGACTTCCAAACGTGAGTAGAGTGTACGATCATTTCATTACGAGTTTTAAGAGGTTCGGTCCGAAGTCGTTATGCACTTGGCACTTGAGGGACTACAAGTTCGACCAAAATCTTTTCCGTCTCCTTGGTCTCTAGTTTAACGGTTGTGGGCGACCTAGTACCTTTTTCGTTCTCTCAAGGTCTTTTTGTAGATAACGACGAAATAACTGATACGGTTTCGGAAACTGACACACCTAGTGTTTTTCGACACCTTCTAAGACTCTCTCTACCCTTATGGTCTGGTGGACTGGACGGAGAACTCTTTAGACATACGTCCAGTCCTTCGTTGTCAATCTTGACCTGTACCTTGTTGTCTGACAAAGGTTTATCCTTTTCCTCATGTAGTTCCGACATATAACAGTGGGACGAATAAATTGAAGATACGTCTCGTGTAGTACTCTTTGCGACCCGACCTTCTTTGTGTTCGACCTTAGTTCTAACGGCCCTCTTTGTAGTTATTGGAGTCTATACGTCTACTGTGGTGGGAATACCGTCTTTCACTTCTCCTTGAGTTTTCGGAGAACTACTTTCACTTTCTCCTTTCACTTTTTCAACCGAATTTCGAGTTGTAAGTCTTTTGCTTCTAGTACCGTAGGCCAGGGTAGTGAAGTACCGTTTATCTACCCCTTTCTCACCTTTGTCACAGTCTGAAATAGAAAAAACCGAGGTTTTAGTGACGTCTACCACTGACGTCGGTACTTTAATTTTCTGCGAATGAGGAACCTTCTTTTAAACACTGGTTGTATCTACCATATAAGTTTTCGTCTCTGTAATGAAACGGCTGATTCCAGGTAGATCAGTTCCGATACCAAAAAGGACACCAGTACATACCTACACTCTCGACGTGACACTTCTTCCGACTCACGGCTTCTTAACTACGAAAACTTGACACCGCAACCTCTTCTGAGAACTCTCAGGGAACCTGACGGTCCTCTAGGTTGGTCAGGTAAGACTTCCTCTAGTTGGGACCTTAAAGAAACCTTCCTTACTACGATTTCGACTTCGAGGTCATGAAACAGGTGGAGTACGTTTCTCAACTGAGTAACCTTTTCTGAAACTACGACCCTCCCTAACCCCCGTCCTCCTCTTCCCCTGCTGTCTCCTACTCTACCGACCTACCGTAGTGACTGAGCTACCTGCACTCAGACTCACTTGAGGCCCTCTACCACTGCCTGTCCCTCCGGACCGCACGACGTTAAGTACCCCAGTGTTTCTCAGCCTGAGCTGACTCACTGACTTGACTTGACTTCCAAACTTGGGGAGGTACAGTAAGTTCTCCTGACCTTAGTTGAAGCAGGTTAAGGACAATTACAACTATAAAACCGGAGAATGGTACTTAGGAATTACAAGAATTACCGTAGGTCCTACAACTTAGAAAAGGTCTTGCGAAAGTTAAATGAAACAGATCTAGGTCGTCTTCTTAGTGATAGGTACTGTCGATATCGGAATGTTTAACATAGCAATTTTTTATTTTCTGAACTTTCAACTTTACTGAGGAACTAGTCACCCGACTTTTTAACTACAAAACAATCGTCAGTACTTTTGTTGCACTTAGAGTACATAGAGGTGATCTCTCGAACCTACTGATCCACATAATAGTCACTCGTCACTATAAAACTTTCCTTAGAAAAAAAAGACTCGTCATTCACAATTGTCACCCGAATTTTACAAATCATTTAGTAGAACAGTCGTCTACAGGACGAGAGGTCCGAAACAACAAGACAAATATCTCCTGTCTGTCTCATCTAAATCGTATTAAAAATTCCCGGGATCCTAAAAGTCTTACCATTTACTCGTAACCGAAGTTGAATTTCAGTGGTCGATATAAGTCAAGTCAAGTCAGGTCAACGAGTCAGCACAGGCTGAGAAACACTGGGGTACTTAGCGTCGTGCGGTCCGAAGGGACAGGTAGTGGTTGAGGGCCTCAAGTGAGTCTGAGTGCAGGTAGCTCAGTCACTACGGTAGATCGGTAGAGTAGGAGACAACAGGAGAAGAGGAGGACGGGGGTTAGGGAGGGTCGTAGTCTCAGAAAACGTTACTCAGTTGAGAAGCGTACTCCACCTGTTTCATAACCTCGAAGTCGAAATCGTAGTAAGGAAGGTTTCTTTAAGGTCCCAACTAGAGGAAGTCTTACCTGACCAACCTAGAGGACCGTCAGGTTCCCTGAGAGTTCTCAGAAGAGGTTGTGGTGTCAAGTTTTCGTAGTTAAGAAGCCGTGAGTCGGAAGAAGTGTCACGTCGAGAGTGTAGGTATGTACTGGTCACCTTTTTGGTATCGGAACTGATCTACCTGGAATCAACCGTTTCATTACAGAGACGAAAACTTATACGATGTAATCGGACACTATTTCAGTCGGACAGGAAACTTCGAAACTTCGATTCGTGACTGAAGAAAAGAGATTGACCGTCAGAATCTACCGTAGAGGAAGGTCATATTCTGACAAAAGAGATGTGACTTTTAGACAACAAATCACATCGGTACAAATAATGGCTAGAATCGATCTAAAACACCTATTGAACGACGTCGAAGATGTAGTCGTGAACGACGGAGTGGTACGTGACTATACAATACTTCCACCGAAGAAAGGACTTTGAAGTACCTGGTCGGAGACGAGTGGAGTCTGAAAAGAAGACGACGAAGGAGTGGAGAGGGTCGGAAGTGTCTTGACGTCTCGTGACCCGGAACGAGACCTAATCCGAAGGTGACCTCTCTGACAACACCGGTAAAATTAGAACATACGTCTGATGAGTTTGAAAGAGACACAGTCGTTATTCCGACAAAACGACAGGACAGCAAGTGAGGAAATGATCTCATCGTGAAAATTAAAGGAAACGTAAACATTGAACCAATTGACTACGTTCTCCGAATCGAAACCCGAACACAGTCGAGAAACACACAGAGGGAGTGAATCGAATTAGTAAAGACCGAAAACTAAAATTCACTTTCGTATGCTGAGGAGGAAAGTGAACTTGTGCACATCCCGAAGTATCCCAATAATTAACCGGATTGAAATTCTAACAACACAGAACCGTTTGTCCGGACTCCTCTCCCTCGTTCTATCTCCTTTGTGTCCAGATACCTCCTCAGTCTTGTGTGTGTAAATAATTGAAACGAAAGAATGTACCCACGTCATTACCACGGGGTTTGTCAACGTTATCACTGTAGTTTCTAGTGTCTACTTGTATTGTCTATATGATTATTGTTCTTCAAAACTTTATATGCTTCTTAATAGTCTCACACTGTCTTTACTCTCGTTTACGATAACCTCTTTACGGTGATTCTCTGAACAAGTTACATCCTAACGGTGTTGGAAGTTAAACATTTTTTACAACATAGACATTTGACGTTATTTCACTTCACGTCATTTTACCCCGTACGGATATACAACAACAAGTCAGTGATTCAACACAGGCTAAGAGACGTTGGGGTACCTGACGTCGTGTCGTCCGAAAGAACAGGAAGTGATAGAGGGTCTTAAACGATTTTGAAACAGGTAACTCAACCACTACGGTAGGTTGGTAGAATAGAAGACAACGAGGAAAGAGGAGGCCGGGAGTTAGTAGTCCCAGAAAAGGTCACTCAACCGAGAACGGTAGTCTTCCGGTTTCATGATCACGAAGTCGTAGTCAGGAAGGTCACTTATAAGTCCCAACTAAAGGAAATCCTAACTGACCAAACTACAGGGACGTCAGCTTCCCTGAGAGTTCTCAGAACGGGTCGTCCTGTTAAACTTTCGTAGTTAAGAAACCACGAGTCGGAAGAAATACCAGGACTAGAGTGTAAGAATGTACCGAAGATGTGAAGAAGGGTCTTAACACGGACACGAAGAAACGTCAGTTGGAGAAAGGGGTAAGTAACGTTTATAAGTTCAATAAGGGTAAAAAACTGATAATACTTATTACGGATATTGAATGATGGTTGAAAACCACTAAAACTTATCTAAACGATCCTTGTAAACGTATGTCCGATACTGTTCTCACTTCAGAAATACGTCCAGTTCTTCGTTGTCAATCTTAACCTGTACCTTGTCTGACCAAGGTTTGTCCTTTTCCTCATACAGTTCCGACATATAACAGTGGGACTAATAAATTGAATACGTCTCATGTAGTACTCTTTGCGACCCGACCTCCTTCGTGTTGGATCTTAGTTCTAACGGCCGTCTTTATAGTTATTGGAGTCTATACGTCTACTATGATGGGAATACCGTCTTTCACTTCTTCTTGATTTCTTGGAGAACTACTTCCCTTTCTCCTCTCACTTTTTCAACCGAATTTCGAGTTGTAAGTCTTTTGATTCTAGTACCGTAGGTCAAGGTAGTGAAGTACCGTATATCTACCCCTTTGTCACCTTTGTCACTGTCTGAAAAAACCCCCCCCGAGGTTTTAGTGACGTCTACCACTGACTTCGGTACTTTAATTTTCTACGAATGAGGAACCCTCCTTTCAATACTGGTTGGATATGTCGTATAAGTTTTCGTCTCTGTAATGAAACGGTTGTTTTCAGGTAGATCAGTTCCGATACCAAAAAGGTCACCAGTACATACCTACACTCTCAACCTGATATTTCTCCCGACTCGTGACTTCTTGACTAGGATTTCCTTAGTCGCTTGGCTTTACCTGACCTTACCCACTTAAATTGAGTCTACTGGTAATATAGATGACACCCGTTCTTAGGGAATCTTCTTTACCTCATCGGTACTACCAGTTGTCCGCAGACTTTACGTCATGAACCTACGTCAGAGTTTTTGTTGTCTTACTAGAGACAAGTAAAGGTTCTGTTTGGTAAGTTATAGTGCCATCAGGTTCAGATACGGGGTTGGTCATTACGACTTCTTCGACTTCAGCTTACCAAGATACTTCTGGATGTTCTGTAAGATCTTAATTATGGGTTTTTTCCACAGGAAAACTGATATCCCCTGACCTTACGTTTTCATCTTTCAGTTCTTTGTGGACCTGATTGTCCGTTTAAACAGGAACCTCATGTCTTAATTCGTTCTGTTTCCTTTATCTCAAGACGGTTCTCTTACGTGACCAGTATCTTTTGTCGGAGAAGGTTGTTATGTTCTCTTCTGAGATGTGTACCTGTAGTGGTCTACCAGTTGTTGATTCAGTTTAACTAATATAAGAATCGTCGGTTTTTACCTCTTCGAGATATGTCAGTCGTTTTTGTTCTGACCCTCGACTGACACCGAGTCTAGTACTTGAGGTTTAAGGGTTTAGGTCTGAATTTCTTTTATCCCTTTTGGTGATCTAGTAAGTCCATACTGGATTTATATTAAGGATTACTAATATGTCACCTTCACTCTTTATCTAAATTCCCTGATCTAGACTATCTGTCTCACGGACCTCTTGATACCTGCCTCCAAACGTTGTGACATATCCTCTGTCCTTAGTTCTGGTAAGATTTCTTTTTCTTTACGTTTTTTCGTTTTACCGACACACTCCTCCGGAATTGTTTATCGACACTTTTCTTCTCTTCGTTTTTCGTTTCCTCGTTTCCTTTCTATATAGGTAAACGTACATCTCAAGGTTTCTTATCGTTCTTCTGTATTTTTCGGAAGGAGTCACTAGTCACCTTTCTTTATCTCCTTTTGTTATTTTACCCTTTCTGATCTCTAGAGTTCTTTTAGTCTCTATGGTTCCCCTGTAAAGTACGTTTCTATCCGAGTTATTTGATGTTTTTACCATCCCTGGATTTTCTTCGTCTTCTATAATTCTTTTCCACCGTTCTTATGTGTCTTGACATGCTTTTTCTAGAAGTACTGGGTGTATTAGTATTACCACACTAGTGAGTGGATCTCGGTCTGTAGGACCTTACACTTCAGTTCACCCGGAATCCTTCGTAGTGATGCTTGTTTCGATCACCTCCACTACCTTAAGGTCGACTCGACAAAGTTTAGGACTCTCTACTACGACACTTTCACGACGTGAGTTATACGGTAGTTTAACCCTTTTGAGTCGTCACCGGTGTCCTGACCTTTTACAGTCAAAAGTAAGGTTAGGGTTTCTTTACGTTACTGTTTCTTACGACTTTGATGGCGTGTTAACGTGAGTAGAGTGTGTGATCATTTCATTATAAATGAATTTTAAGAATTCATAAAATTTTAAGAATTTTAAGAGGCTCGGTCCAAAGTCGTTATACACTTGGCACTTGAAGGTCTACAAGTTCGACCAAAATTTTTTCCCTCTCCTTGGTCTCTAGTTTAATTGTTGTAGACGACCTAATAACTTTTTCGTTCTCTCAAGGTCTTTTTGTAGATAAAGACGAAATGACTGATACGGTTTCGGAAACTGACACACCTAGTATTATTTGACTCCATTTAAGGCTTTCTCTACCCTTATGGTCTGGTGGATTGGACGGAGAACTCTTTAGACATACGTCCGGTCCTTCGTTGTCAATCTTGACCCGTACCTTGTTGTCTGACCAAGGTTTATCCTTTTCCTCATGCAGTTCCGACATATAACAGTGGGACGAATAAATTGAATATACGTCTCGTGTAGTACTCTTTGCGACCCGACCTCCTTCGTGTTCGACCTTAGTTCTGACGGCCCTCTTTATAGTTATTGGAGTCTATACGTCTACTGTGGTGGGAATACCGCCTTTCACTTCTTCTTGATTTCTCGGAGAACTACTTTCACTTTCTCCTCTCACTTTTTCAACCGAATTTCGAGTTGTAAGTCTTTTACTTCTAGTACCGTAGGCCAGGGTAGTGAAGTACCGTTTATCTTTCTCTGTAAGTCTTTTACTTCTAGTACCGTAGGCCAGGGTAGTGAAGTACCGTTTATCTTTCTCTTTGGCACCTTTGTCACAGTCTGAAATAGAAAAACCCGAGGTTTTAGTGACGTCTACCACTGACGTCGGTACTTTCAATTTTTTTTTTTTTTTTTCCTCTTGAAACAAAAGGTATATCTAAAAAAAGTCTTTAGAAAAATTAATACAATACTTTTGAATAAATATACTGAAATTAAGGAAATTCATACAATAAACTAAATACCAGATCTTATAGTAAATAGAACCACTTAAAAGTATAAAAGAACATTTTACTGTATACGACAAAAACCGACTCACAAAATACTTTTAATTAATCAAATTAAACAAACTGGACAACAAATCCAGAAGATAAAGGAATAACTGAAAACCACATTGACAAAATAACTAATATCTTTCTTTTCATAACTTTAGTGGTTAGTATTGAAACTTAAAAAGAAAAAGTAAAGATGAGAGAAAACGAAGAACATAAGACATACAGGTACACGTGAATTATAAAAAACCACATAAGAATCACTTAAATATTAATCAGTAATACATTAAAAAGAAAAATAGAGTCCATCATAAGGACAAGACTCCAGGTTAAAAGACTAGACTCATAACGGAAGGACCGAAAGAAAACTAATCATAAACATATCCGAGGAGTCCAAGGTTAGACAATACGGTCGAAGATATTGGTGATTTTCTGGGTACTCAAAAAGAAAGTGGGTAAAATGAAGATTATTGACATGGTTCAGATCAGACATTAGATTCGGTTCTTGATCGGTTAAGTAGGTCCCTTTTTTGACGAATGGTCGTACTAAATAATCTTCCCCAAGAAGGTGGAAACCTCATAACAAGACGAGAAAAAAAGAAGGTGTAGTGACACTGCAGAAATTGTTATGTTAAATTTCTTAAATAAAAAGATTAACAACGTAGACTTTGTAACCGGATTACGTTGGATAATTTAACATACGTATTGAAATATCAAACAATTAAATTCCCCTTTTTTGGGACAAGTACATGAATCGTTCCTATCCTGAAAAAAAAAAATTTCCAAATGAACTACAAACATAAATCTTTATACGGAGCCCCCAATATCAAGAGTACAAAATGTCATAAACTTTGATAGACGGAAGTATAACACAACTCTTCTCGAAATCCTCCTCTTATCGTATATCCTGCGAAACCGAAGTTTTCACTTGAGACAATTTGTACTCTTCATAGTTTCAAAATTTTTAATTCTGAACAATTAATATGTTCATAATATCACTCCTACCCAGTTCCTAAAGAATTGGTAATAGCTCCTTTAGTACTTCTACCGTTTCGACTAAGTTCCTTCTAAGACTCCTTGAGTTCTAAGGAAAGGAAAGGCCACTTTCCTTTCGACTTTTCTTAAACAAATGTTGATACCGAGTCTCCAATTTCGCAGACGGAGGTTACGTCCTCTGGGCCCAAGCTAGGGGACCTCTTCCTTTACCGTTGGGTGAGGTCATAAGAACGGACCTCTTAGGGTACCTGACTCCTCGGACCACCCGACGTCAGGTGCCCCAGTGTTTCTCAGCCTGTGCTGACTCACTGAAATGAATATTTGATCAATTACAGTACGTCCCGTTCTTTTGGTTTTGTTCACCCCAATGGAAATAAAGGTCTCTCTTTAGTTTTTAATTATAAAATATCTTAGATCGAGGACACGACACGACTCAGTGAAGTCAGTACAGACTGAGAAACACTGAAATACCTGACATCGGGTGGTCCAAGGAACAGGCACCCTAAGAGCTCCGTTCTTAGAACCTCACCCAACGGTACGAGAGGAGGTTCCTTAGAATGGTTGTGTCCTCAGCTTGGGCACAGAGAATGTAGATGGATGTAACCGTCCGTCCAAGAAATGGTGAAGGGTCGTGGTGGACCCTTCTGGTTTATCGTTCAGTTCGTTTTTATATTAAGGGATTAACCCTTAATTTATTAGAAACCTATCTCAGTAATCACGAAATATTATTGTCCATTCCTGTTTCTTATAGAGGACAGCATAGTCATTTATTTCCTACAACTCGATGGTTCGGTAGTCGGGGACATCGGTGGGCCTTGGGGGTGGGTCACCACGTGGGACTCCCCTAAGTCCTAACTCTTTTTGTCCTATGACCGAACTCATCAATCCACATACGACAACAAGTCAGTCATTTAACACAGATTAGGAAACACTGGGGTACCTAACGGTGTACGGTCCGAAGGGACAAGAAGTGATAGAGGACCTCAAACGAGTTTGAGTTCAGGTAACTCAGCTACTAAGGTGAGTTGGTAGAGTAAGAGACAGTGGGGGAAGAGAAGGACGGGAGTTAGAAAGGGTCGTAGTCCCACAAAAGGTTACTCAACCGAGAAGGGTAGTCCACCGGTTTCATAATCTTGAAGTCAAAATCAAATTAAAGGAAATCCTAACTAACCAAACTAGAGGAACGTCAGGTTCTCTGAGAGTTCTCAGAAGAGGTCGTGGTGTTAAGTTTTCGTAGTTAAAAAGCTACGAGTCTGAAGAAATACCAGGTTAAGACCTCCGTCTCCCTCCCATCACCACCCCTCGGATGTGTGCAGTGGACCAATCCCACGTATAGACTTCTTATTAAAGTCATTTAGGTCTTAGAACGTACAAGGGTATGTATCTTTTCATGATTTGAGTAATTGAACTCTACAGATCAAAAAGTTAATCGTCGTTAGAAAACTACAATCTGTTGGACCCAAAAAACAAAACAAAAACCGGTCTTAAGGATATATAGGACCGAGGAGGGAATGACCAACACTTACCAGGGAGTTTCGACAACTCTCCGATATAGGAACCGAATTCAAGAGTCACTTTCACTTCAGCGAGTCAGTACAGGTTGAGAAACGCTGGGGTACCTGACATCTGATAGTCCGAGGAGGTAGGTACCCTCAAAGGTCCGTTCTCACGATCTCACCTAACGGTAAAGGAAGAGGTCCCCTAGCAGGGCTGGGTCCTTAGCTTGGACCCAGAGGACGTAACGTCCGTATACGAAATGACAGACTCGGTTCATTCAGACGACTTATTTTGTATAAAGAGTTGAAAATCCAACACGGAAAAAAAAACAGTTGTATCATTTTTCCATACAATGGATAGGAAAACAAAATAAATGTTTATACTTTTGTAAAAAGAATTACATTTATATGACAATAAGTAAGTGGGTTAGTACAGACTGAGAAACACTGGGGGTACCAGACGTCGTATGACTGGAGGGACAGGGAGTGGTAGAGGACTTCAAACAGGTTTAAGTACAGGTAACGTAATCACTACGGTAGGTCGGTAGAGTTCGAGATTACGGGAGAAGAAGACGGGAGTTAGAAAGGGTCGTAGTCCCTGAAAAGGTCACTCAGTCGACAAGTGTAGTCTATATAGTCTACTGGTTTTATGACCTCGAAGTCGAAGTCGTACGACTTCCTTACGACTTCCTTACTTCCTTATAAGTAAGGAAGGTCACTTATAAGTCCCAACTGAAACTAACTGACTAACCTAGAGAAACGACAGGTTCCCTGAGAGTCCTCAGAAGAGGTCGTGATGTCAAGCTTCTGTAGTTAAGAAACCGTAAGTCGGAAGAAATGTCAGGTCGTGAGGGTTGTCATACACTGGTGACCCACACTTCTGGTATCGGAACTGATGTACCTGGAAACAACTGTCTCACTACAGAGACGGAAAGTTATGTGACAGATCCAAACAGTATCGAAAGGACGGTTTTTCGTTAGCAGAAAACTAAAGTACCGACGTCAGTAGTAGGAGTCACTAAAATCTCGGGTTCTTCTCCTTTAGACGGTGACGAAGGTGGAAAAATGGAGGATTCATTACCCCGACCTACGGTACTAGAATCATAAAAATTACAAATTAAAATTCGGACGAAAAAGTGAGAGGAGGAAGTGGGAGTAGTTCTCCGAGAAATCAAGAAGAAACGAAAGACGGTGATCTCACCATAGTAGGCGGATAGACTACAACAACTACAAAGAGGACGGATAGAACTAAGGTCGAACATTGAGTAGGTCGGGTCGTAAAATGGACTACACGAGTCTTATATGGACTGACCGGATCACCAAAAGGGACGAAAAAAATCAAATTCGGACTTAAAACGATACTCTTCGACTACTAAACTCGGTGTCAGTAGAGGTCCAGAACAAAAACGATTGACATATGTCGAAGAGGTAGAAACCGATGTTTCTTACCTTAGTTATACATTTTAACAGAGAGTACAACAACTTTTTCCCATAAACGATACTGGTCACGTAAGAGAACCGTCTTAAGTCAATTGGAAACGGGACGAAGTAAAACATAAGGTTCCGGTTTGAACGGATAATGAGGTCCATAGAAGACGAAAATAAAAGGTTAGACGTTACTACTTATCTCGTAGAAAAAGACCACAATCAAGATCCTCCAGAAAGTCCAGAAATATCTTGACTAGTCGAATAAACCACAGTTGCTATCCCTGTATCTGAACTTAATGATACTTACCGAACGGAACTTTTCCTTGGCTCTAGTAAGACAGTAAAAACTCCAACGTGGGTTCACGACGTAAAGTTTGAGAAAACTCAAACTTTGAAATGACTAATACTCCCGATGAGGTAAAAGAAATACCCTAAGAACGGGTGTCATCATCTATCTATATTACCATTAGACTTAATTCACGGGTAAGGGTCGGCAAAATCGAGTGACTAAGGATTTTACAGTCACAAATAAGAATGGTAGAGGACGAACTTGTGCAGGTTAAATGGAACTAAGAACCTAGATTGTAACATCCAAGGAAACATTATGACAAGAAACATTGTAGTCTAAAATGAAAGTAGTCGTCTGTGTAGGTGTTAATACACAACTAAGGTGAAAGCAGGTTGGTGAAGTAAGAAAGACCCCGGCAATCATCAACAAGAGGCGAAAAGGGGTGATCGTATAACCTGTGGAAAGTTGGACTCCCTGAATAGAAAGTCACAACATAGAAAAACAGAAAAATATATGTCAAGTACTCCAAGAATGTCGTTCATATGACCCCACCAAACGGTAACAGAGGAGGTAGAAAACAGTCGTAAGAGACGATACTGGACAGACAGAACCCACCGGGATGTGTCGTACCGAGTATTGAAATAACTCGATGTGTTCGGGGAAGTGGTACTACTCCGTCACTAGGCACTTCCCCCATTGAGACAATTGTACATCGTTTGAAGAGTCCTTATGATTTGAACACATGGCTTTTCGTCTTTTACACGATATTCTTAACTCTCTATTAAATCTCCGTAAAGAAAAAATACTAGAAATGATTATTGAAATCGACCGGAACGTCCTTCATGGACACCGTAATCCCTTTACTTCAAACAATCAATGAAATAACAATTTGGGAGTGTAACACATTGAGAACTTTTTATGTGTATAAGAATACTTCCTTATTAGAATGGTCTTCCCCATTGGGGGAAAATAGAAGACTTATAAGACGACGACGATTCAGTGAACTCAGCACAGACTGAGACACGTTAGGGTATCTGCCGTCGGGTGGTCCAAGGGGGTAGGGACCCTAAGAGGCCCGTTCTTGTGACCTCACCCAACGATAAAGGAAGAGGTTACTTACTTTTACTTTTCACTTTCACTTCAGCGAGTCAGTACAGGTTGGGAGTCGCTGGAGTACCTGACGTCGGAAGGTCCGAGGAGGTAGGTACCCTAGAAGGTCCGTTCTCATGACCTCACCCCACGGTAACATAGGTTTCCGTTTCTACCCCAACACTAATACTATCTACATTAAAGACACGTATTCCCTATTTAATACACTCGGTTCAATTTATTACATATTAGACCGACGATGTTTATTTTCATTGTACGGATGAAACTGCTAAAAGTTCGTCTGAATATTCTTTTCCTTTGTAAGAGGTGTTCTTTCTATGTTTTCTTCATGGAGACAGTCCTATAAAAATTAAAATCTCTTGGTTACAGGACTTCTTTCAATATACTTCTCTCTATATTGTCTTAGTAACCTCGATCCTTACTAAAGGTGTAAACAGTCAGTGACCGACTTAGTAAATTTAAGAGTTGGGTTTAAAATACGGATTCTCACTTGTAATTAATCCTTTTGTTTATAACAATGTTTCGGTGTACCTATTGATTACGGATCGTATCTAGACGATTTCATTAAAGTCGGTTTCTAAACACAACCCCACTTAATTCGGTCTTTAGTTTCGTTTCAACAGGGAAATATCGAAGTCTTTCTAACTTACTGAAATTAAGAAAACTCAAATCTCCATGAGGTCCTTAAGAAAAAATTTACTAATAATTCTTTCAATAAGACACACACTATCTTTTGAACGTAACTTGTCCAACTTACTGGAGACTCAATAAACGTATAATGGAAGTCGTAATGTTTTCACGACCACAAGGACTTATAATCTCCAGGATTTTGTTATCTGGAAATTTCTACAAACACAGTGTCTTACCCTTTTTCTTTTTATCTTGGGAAAATTCCGTTTACTTTTCGTTTAAGGGGTTTTCTATAATCATATACCCAAATTCAGGAGTCTATCAGTTTAATTGATTTTTCGTCTTCTTTTGATACTATAGAGATATCACTGCATTAAAACATTATAAAAACGTACAACTTTTATTCCTGTCAGAAACTGGATCCTTAAACACCCTTAACCATACCGACTGACGTATGTCCGTCATAAGTACGGATAATATAAAATATGGAGACGAGGAGGAGGATTCTTGATGTCCAACCCTTTAAACTAAGTAGGTGTCTACTACTTACTATACCTAAGTACGATTAGTCTAAGTGTCCCATGAAAGAATAGATAGTCTAACAGTCAACGAAAAGCAAATATTATATTCCGTAAAGACCGGATTCAACTCTCTGATCGATGAGGTTATTTATGATTGCAAGAGAGTAAGATTCGATGAAGAGACTTGAGTATTTTTTCATAAATAATAATTGGAAAGAGTAATTATATTCACGTTTGTTACGATTTGTTTTACACTCTTTCTCTTTCGTTGTTACACACAAAAATTAGAGGGTCTTGGTTTCTCTAAAATAAGGTCCTTTCTTTAGTTCTAAGTTGTAAGCCTTCGAAAAGGACACTATGTAATATATTTATTCAGTATATTTTTAGTGTCAGTAGAGTTGTCTACGGTTTTCCCGTAAATTATTTTGAGTTTGGTAAATATAAGAGATTTTATTATTTTCTTCGTCTTCTATAATTCTTCTCCACCGTTCTTATGTGTCTTCTTGACATATTTTTTTCTAGAAGTGTTGGGTCTATTAGTGTTGCCACACTAGTAAGTGCGAGTGGATCTCGGTCTGTAGGACCTTACACTTCAGTTCACCCGGAATCCTTCGTAGTGATGTTTGTTTCGATCACCTCCACTATCTTAAGGTCAACTCGACAAAGTTTATGACTTTGTACTACGACACTTTCCCGACGTGAGTTATACGGTCGTTTAAACCTGTTGAGTCGTCACCGGTGTCCTGACCTTTTCCAGTCAAAAGTAAGGTTGGGGTTTCTTTCCGTTCCGGTTTCCTACGAGTTTGATAACGTGTTAACGTGAGTAGAGTGTACGATCATTTCATTACGAGTTTTAAGAGGTTCGGTCCGAAGTCGTTATGCACTTGGCACTTGAGGGACTACAAGTTCGACCAAAATCTTTTCCGTCTCCTTGGTCTCTAGTGTAACGGTTATAGACAACCTAGTACCTTTTTCGTTCTCTCAAGGTCTTTTTGTAGTTAAAGACGAAATAACTGATACGGTTTCGGAAACTGATACACCTAGTGTTATTTGACACTTTTTAAGAATTGCTCTACCCTCATGGTCTGGTGGATTGGACGGAGAACTCTTTAGACATACGTCCAGTCCTTCGTTGTCAATCTTGACCTGTACCTTGTTGTCTGACCAAAGTTTATCCTTTTCCTCATATAGTTCCGACATATAACAGTGGGACGAATAAATTGAGTATACGTCTCATGTAGTACTCTTTGCGACCCGACCTCCTTCGTTTCGACCTTAGTTCTAACGACCCTCTTTATAATTATTGGAATCTATACGTCTATTGTGGTGGGAATACCGTCTTTCACTTCTTGATTTCTCAGAGAACTACTTTCACTTTCGCCTCTCACTTTTTCAACCGAACTTCGAGTTGTAAGTCTTTTGATTCTAGTACCATAGACCAGGGTAGTGAAGTACCGTTTATCTTTCTCTTTATCACCTTTGTCACAGTCTGAAATAAAAACCCCCGAGGTTTTAGTGACGACTACCACTGACGTCGGTACTTTAATTTTCTGTGAGGAACCTTCTTTTCAATAATGGTTGGATCTATCGTATAAGTTTTCGTCTCTGTAATGAAACAGTTGTTTTCAAGGTAGATCAGTTCCGATACCAAAAAGGTCACCAGTACATGCCTACACTCTCAACCTGACACTTCTTTCGACTCGCGACTTCTTAATTACGAAAACTTGACACCACAACCTCTTCTGAGAACTCTCAGGGAACCTAACGTTCCTCTAGGTTGGTCAGGTAGGATTTCCTCTAGTCAGGACCCACATGTAACCTTCCTGACTACGCCTTCGACTTTGAGGTCATGAGACCGGTAGATTACCCTTCTCGACTGAATAAACTTTTCTGGGACTACGACCCTTTCTAACTCCCGTCCTCCTCTTCCCCTGCTGTCTCCTACTCTACCGACCTACCGTAATGGCTGAGTTACCTGTACCCCACAACCAGGACCTCAACCACTACCTGTCCCTCCGGACCGCACGACGTCAAGTACCCCAACGTTTCTCAGTCTGTGCTGACTCGTTGACTTGATTTGCCTCTATCAGTGAAGGAATTATTCCATCCCTCATACATAGAGTTTGGTGGTCATCTATAGTCTAAAATTCACTTTTGTCTTTTCCTTATAAATAATTTTCACCCGTATTATAATACATAATGGTGAATTATGACTAAACCTTCAAGACCAATCACCCTATTTCTACTTGGTCTTTATCCATTTGAGAGTAATAAACGTTTAAAATAATAAAATGTAGTTCTTTGAAGTAAACTTAAAGGTTTTGGTAATCTTAATTATACTAAAATAATTTCGTCATTTATATTCTTTTTACATATAAACTTTCACCCTCTTTATAGTGTTCGACTATGGACTTCCCACCAATTCTCAATTGTCTTTCCCTGACTTAAGGATCCATTCTGGGTCCCCGTTCTCCTCCGTAGACGACCGACTCCCTCAGTTCCTTCAAGTGACAAGTAAACGTATCCTCAACCACGCTAAGGTCTGTTTTGAAGTCACTTTACAAGACCTTGAAGTGTTCAACAAAATCTCAAGAAAGACCTATTCCTTACACGGTGATAATACTGATCACTTCCCTTCTTTGTTCAAACTCTTGACTTACACATTATACTTCGTTAAACACATTTTTGACCCTTACCCCTTGATCTATAATACACAAAAATATTTATATATGTGTCTGTTAAAGACCTTCTTACGTGTGTACGTGTTTTTACATTCGTCACTGACGGTTTCTCGTCTTGATTCTTAAACTTTCCTTGTACTTTCTTCCCCCGAAAAAATAAACGAAATATGAGAAGTTATAATAAACGTAAAATGATACTGACAACATTTAAAAAATATCGTGACAAAACTTTATCTCTGTTAATCGTTTATTAGGGGTTACTTTGATAAAGATCTTCTTTTTGTTGTTTTATACAAACTTTTGGTAGACAATTCAAACCAGGATGATCTTAACTTCTTATAATATTATATTGAACGTCAATATTTGTATGGATTTATGACCCGGTTCTTCTTTATTAGTCACCGTATTCTATCGAGTCTTTATTTGAACTTATATTACACTTTTGTTATTTCCTGTATAGTAATTAGTTGTCTTTTTCCTCATTAAGTCACTTAATAAAACCTCGTTAACAAATCGTTAAACCTTCTTTTAGTATATCTAAAAATGGAGAATTTTTTTGTAGTTTTATTTAAGGTCTACCCAACTCAGTTTCAATATGTTCGTTAAATTTTGTTCTTCTTGTCTTCACTTATAAATAGTTTGAAAACCTTCCTCTATCGACTTTTAGTTATCTTTTTTTAATCCTTTAATAAATTGATACACTTGTAGATTTTGTCCTACCAAGACAGTATTTTTTGAGTTTTACCAATTTGTAAATTTACATTCTGGACTTTGGTATTTTGAGGATCTTCTTTTGTCCCCCTTTAAAGGTACTATGACCAGAACCCTTACTAAAAAACAACAACAATACTGTGACTTTCGTATCCGTTGTTTTATTATTCACTTACCTTTATATAGTTTGATTTTTCGGAGTTGTGTCGTTTTATTTATTAGTTGTTCTACTTTTCCGTTGAATGTCTTACCATCTTTAATAAAAGTTTGGTATATAAGTTCTATATATTCCTTGGGTATATATTTATCGTTTTTCAGTTTATTAGACTAAAAATTTACCGTTTCCTGAAGTTATCTGTATCTTTGTCTGTCATCGATGTGCTTTTCCTCAAATTGTAGTCATTAGTAGTCCTTTTACTTTTAGTCTTACTATTATCCTATAGTGCAGTGGTGACGATCCTATCGAAAATAGTTTTTCCGTTCTTTATTATTCACCACCGTTCCTACACCTCTTTGTCCTTGAGAACACGTGACAACCATTTTTACATTTAACCAAGTCGGTAATACTTTTTGTCACACCGCTAAGTATTTTTTAATTTCGATCATGATAATATACAAAATCTTTAGACTGAAGATCTACATGTAGATTTCCTTTACTTTAGTGACAGAGTCTCTATAGAAGTGAGGGTACAAGTGAATAAATGTTATGGGTTCTATACCTTTGTTGGATTCATAGGTAACTACCAACTTCCCTCTTTGCTTTACACCGTATATACATAATAAACCGTTATTCTTTCATCCTTTATCACGGTAAACGTTGTTGTTCTTACTTTGAAATGCCATAATACGATTCACTTTACAGTCTCTTTCTGTATGTCATACTAGAGTAAATATGTACGTCGACTTGAGTATCTTTGTCTCTCATCTAACAATCGATTTGGTCCCTAACTCCCTACCCCCTTTACCCCTCTACAATCAGTTTCCCATGTTTGAAAATATTCTACTTATATAGGACCTAAATATTATATATCGCACCACTGATATCAAGTTTTATAAAGTAACATAAGAAGTTTCCACAATTCTCCCAACAAATTAACGATTCACGACAGGCTGAGAAAACGTTGGGGTACCTGACATCGGGCGGTCCGAGGACAGGTACCGTAAAGGGTCCGTTCTTATGACCTCACCCATCGGTAAAGGAAGAGGTCCCCTGGAAGAACTGGATTCCTAGTCTGGACGCAGAGGATGTAACCGTCCATCTAAGAAATGGTACACTTCTCGCATGTTTGTGTGTTTTTTACCGTTGACTCCACTACCTACACAAGTAAAAAAAAATTCAATTATTATCATCTTTGACTCACCACTCTCTCCTCCAACTTCTCTAAATACCCTTTAGAGATGAAAGGTGAGTTAAAAGGATATTTGAATTTTACTGAATTTTTATATTCAAGATAATTAATTTTAACAGATATATTAAAATTGGTACAATCCAAACAACTCTGAACGAAATATCAGTACACAATCAACGAGTCAGCACAGACTGAGATGAGGTACCAGACAGGTACCTTAAGGGATCCGATCTTATGACCTTACCCAACGGTAAGGAAAAAGGTCCCCTAGAAGGACTGGGTCCCTAGTTTGGGCCCAGAGGACGTAACGTCCGTCTAAGAAACGACAGACTCGATGTCATATCGGATTAAAATTTCATTATAAAACACAGATAAACCTTTTTCACACATACAAAATGTAATTAGGAAATAAATCCAGTTAAAAGAATTAAAACCCCAAAGGGACCACCGAGTCTACCATTTCTTAAACAGACGTTACGTCCTCTGGACCCAAGTCAGGGACCCAACCCTTATAGGGGACCTCTTCCCTTACCGATGGGTGAGGTCATAAGAACGGACCCTTTGGGGCACCTGTTTGTTCGGACCGTCCGATGTCAGGTACCCCAACGCTTCTCAACTTATGTTGGCTCGTTGATCGTGGAAGTGAAAGGAATTAAAATAAGTACAGAAGATATATAGTTATGAATAAAACACACACGGATAAACCGTTTATAAACAAATTTTTTAAACTCTGATATTCTCCTTGATTTTTCGGATAACTACTTTCACTTTTCTCCTTTCACTTTTTCAACCGAATTTCGAGTTGTAAGTCTTTTGCTTCTAGTACCGTAGACCAGGGTAGTGAAGTACCCTTTATCTACCCCTTTGTCACCTTTGTCACAGTCTGAAATAAAAACCCCCGAGGTTTTAGTGACGTCTACCACTGACGTCGGTACTTTATCTTCTACGAATGAGGAACCTTCTTTTCAATACTGGTTGGATCCATCGTATAAGTTTTCGTCTCTGTAATGCAACGACTGATTCCAGGCAGATCAGTTCCGATACCAAAAAGGTCACCAGTACATACCTACACTCTCAACCTGACACCTCTTCCGACTCACGACTTCTTAAATACGAAAACTTGACACTACAACCTCTTCTGAGAACTCCCAGGGAACCTGACGGTCCTCTAGGTTGGTCAGGTAAGACTTCCTCTAGTTGGGACCTTAAAGAAACCTTCCTTACTACGATTTCGACTTCGAGGTCATGAAACAGGTGGAGTACGCTTCTCAACTCAGTAACCTTTTCTGAGACTACGACCCTCCCTAACCCCCGTCCTCCTCTTCCCCTGCTGGCTCCTACTCTACCGACCTACCGTAGTGACTGAACTACCTGCATTCAGACTCACTTGAGGCCCTCTACCACTACCTGTCCCTCCGGACCACACGACGCTAAGTACCCCAGCGTTTCTCAGTCTGTGCTGACTCGCTGACTTGACTTGACTTGTATGATAAATCCTAATATATTTAAATTGTATAAATATAACAGGACCGGTCAACGTGGAAAAAGTAAGACTTTACTAGAAAAACAGAGAACATTAAAAAAAACATAACCGTAAAATAAACAAACTATAGTTGTATCGTTTTTCGATTTGTCAAAAAAAAAATTTGATATCAACTAAATCTTACTACACGATTAAAGAGGACATGTCGTTTCACTGAGTCAACATGTGTATATATGTAAGAAAAAGTTATAAGAAAAGGTAACATCAAATAGGGTCTATATCAAAGGACACGATATGTCATCCTGGGACAACAAATAGGTAGGATTACATTATCATACGTAGATGATTGGTTTGAGAGTCAGGTAGGGAGAGAGAGGAGGACGTGATCGAAAAAGCCTTCGTCAAATCATAAACGTACCGTATAGAAAAAGACACGAAAATAAACTTAAAACAACAAAATCTGGACAAAGAATATTTATATATATATCAATATAGTACAATAAAATGGACTAGAAATGTACAATAAAATCGGACTTAGAAAAAAGATCTCCTAATTCAGACACAGTGTGTTAAGGACTGTAGGAACCCAAATTTTAGACAGTAAAATGGACACTAAAGATGAACAGAGTGAGAAAGACAAAGAAAGAGAGAAGAAAGAACGGAAGAAAAACTGAAGAATTCTTAAACCTTACATATGTAATCCGAAGAGAAGAGAATTACCACTGAAATCTTTAAACTTTTATATACGGATTGAATAGTTTTACTTAGTTAAGGAAATCAGAAAAGGTCGTGTTATATGTTAAGAACTCTCGTATAATTCAAGTAAAGGGTAGAAGTACCTTATAATATGTTAAAATTTTAAGACACAACACAAAAAAAAATTAAAGTGTTCTGAAATAACAGACCACTTTACTGAAAATAATTGAGTAACAAGTGTAAATCTAAATGGATAATACAGGTGGAAAAAGCAAGAAATGAGAAATAACGTACAGTCTGAAAGGTAAACTCTAAAAAAAAGAAAAAAGGACTTCATGTAGAAAATCTTAAACGGAAATCTTACTTTCGCCGAAGGGACCACCGAGTCTATTATTTCGTAGACGGACGTCATCGTAGACGGACGTTACGTCCTGTGGACCCAAAATAGGGACCAAACCCTTCTATGGGACCTCTTCCTTTACCGTGGGGTGAGGTCATGAGAACGGACGTTTTAAGGTACCTACATCCTCGGACCAGCCGATGTCAGGTACCCCAGCGTTTCTCAGCCTGTGCTGACTTGCTGAAGTGAAAGTGAAATCTTACATGGAAACAGAACCATGTATCTTAGGTTCCAACCGTTAATAAAGGAAATTCTTGTAAATTTCTATAAGATGACAGAAGACCGGAGGTAAAAAGGATAACTTTTCCTTCAGTTGTCGACTGGAAATTCCACTACAAAATGTAGACCGAAGGAAAAAGAAACCACAAGACGTAAAAGTGGTACTACATGGATCTAACACTAAAGAGAAATAAATGGAATAAGATAAACTGAGACACCTACCAACAGCAAGTACTCAAGGTCTTTTAAGAGTCAGTACTAGTACTCAAAATGTTTATGACGGAGACAGGTGGGAAATAAAGGAAGGAGGATCTTAAGACTGTTTACATACAATCTGGAACAGTGAGGTAGGGGCACGAAAAATTACAAACAAAGTTTTAAAAGATACAAAAAGAGAATATACGCCGTCAGATCTATTAAAGAAAATTGTAAAAAAATTAAGTAAATCAGAAAGAAGTCGACCGATCTTGGTTGACCGACTATTCCTGTAGGTAATGTAAGAAATAACACTAGTCATACATAAAAAGGAAAGATCTTTAAAGACTAACCAGTAAACTCCAGATAAAATAGGATCAGAGATCTATTTTAAAGTTTGTATAAAAAGAAAGAAATTTGTGTCATCCTTATCTCCCCAAAGTCCACATATAGACTTATGAAACATGTAGATTAATAATACAAGAAAGACGACCAAAAGTAATTAAAAAAGAGGAACCGGTGTAGTGTATTTATAGGACTTCAAAGCGGGTATTAAAAAAATTTAACGTTTTGATTATACACAAGTAACATTTCTTAGACAAACCTATAGATTAAAACACACTACCGTCAAGTATCGAACACCCTAGAATCAAGAGACTGGTGCCTAGTTTGGTCCCGGGAACCGTCATTTTTACGTCTCAGATTTGGTGACCTGGTGATCCCTTCAGGGACCAAAAGTAATTAACAAAGAAACGGAAAAAGATTCGAAAAAAAAAAAATTGACAAATACTGAGAAGAACGTTTAATGACTACCCCAAAGAAACCCTGGATATTAATTCCACCCAAAGGGACCACCGAGTCACCATTTTTTACCCGGACGGTTGTGGACGGTTACGTCCTCTACGCCCAACCTAGGGACCCAGTCCTTCTAGGTGACCCCTTCCTTTACCGTGAGTAAGGTCCTGAGAACGGACCTCTTAGGGTACCTGTTCCTGGGACCACCCGATGTCAGGTACTCCAGTGTTTTATCAGTCTGCACTGTAACTGATTTGTTGTTGTTATCAATTCTATGAACATTTTAAAAGGATAACAACGATATTGTTTATTGGTGTTTAAATTAGCGAATTTTTAGTGTGTAAAATAAGAGAATATCAAGACTCAGATTTTAGTTCCACAGTCCTCCCGAGTCCTTCTTAGGCAAAGGAACAGAGAATCGAAGGCTCCGACGGACATCAACAACTGAAGACGGAGAAAGAAACGTGAGAAGTTTGAGACGAAGACAGTGGTGTAGAGGATGAAGACTGAGACTAGGAGAACCTAGAAAACATAATCTTGGGTATCCTAATGTGACCCAGGTGGACCCGTTAGGTCCGATTCCAGGATAGAGTTCTAAGAATACATTAGTGTAGACGTTACAGGGAAAATGGTTCATAATTATATAAGTGACCGTGGTACTTAATCTTGTACATATCGAAAACAAGACCCCTCGTCCCTCTCCGTACTAAGATGAGTGGTGTCATGGAAGAGGTGTGTCATAAACACAAACGAAGACGCTCCGAGGTTAGGTCCTGGCAAAGAGTTTTATTCAAATTCCGAACTCCAAAAGAACTGGTAATACACTAAATTTAGATCCAACGATTACGTACCCTCCTATGTGACGTATCAATGTTTAAGAATGCCCAAAATTAGGTAAGAAGAAGAGAAGAAGGAGGAGAGTCAAGTCAAGTCAAGTCAAGTCAAGTCAAGTCAACGAGTCAGCACAGGCTGAGAAACGCTGGGGTACTTAGCGTCGTATGGTCCGGAGGGACAGGTAGTGGTAGAGGGCCTCAAGTGAGTCTGAGTGCAGGTAGCTCAGTCACTACGGTAGGTCGGTAGAGTAGGAGCCAGCAGGGGAAGAGGAGGACGGAGGTTAGGGAGGGTCGTAGTCTCAGAAAAGGTTACTGAGTTGAGAAGCGTACTCCACCGGTTTCATGACCTCGAAGTCGAAATCGTAGTAAGGAAGGTTTCTTTAGGGTCCCAACTAGAGGAAGTCTTACCTGACCAACCTAGAGGACCGTCAGGTTCCCTGAGAGTTCTCAGAAGAGGTTGTGGTGTCAAGTTTTCGTAGCTAAGAAACCGCGAGTCGGAAGAAGTGTCAGGTTGAGAGTGTAGGTATGTACTGGTGTCCTTTTTGGTATCGGAACTGATCTGCCTGGAATCAGCCGTTTCATTACAGAGACGAAAAGTTATACGACAGATCCAACCAATATTGAAAAGAAGGTTCCTCATTCGCAGAAAATCAAAGTACCGACGTCAGTGGTAGACGTCACTAAAACCTCGGGGGGTTTTACTTCAGACTGTGACAAAGGGGTTGATAAAGGGTACTTCACTACCCTGGTCTACGGTACTAGAAGTAAAAGACTTACAACTCGAATTTCGGTTGAAAAAGTGAGAGGAGAAAGTGAAAGTAGTTCTCCGAAAACTCAAGGAGAAGTGAAAGACGGTATTCCCACCACAATAGACGTATAGACTCCAATAACTATAAAGAGGGGTGTTAGAACTAAGGTCGAACACGAAGTAGGTCAGGTCGTTAAGAGTACTACATGAGACGTATCTTCAATTTATTCGTCCCACCGTTATATGTCGGAACTGCATGAGGAAAAGGATAAACTTTGGTCAGACAACAAGGTACAGGTCAAGATTGACAACGAAGGACTGGACGTATGTCTAAAGAGTTCTCCGTCCAATCCTTCAGACCATAAGGGTATAGCAATTTTTAAAAGGCCTAATGACACTAGGTGTGTCAGTTTCCGAAACCGTATCAGTTATTTCGTCTTTATCTACAAAAAGACCTTGAGAGAACGAAAAAGGTACTAGGTCGCCTACAACCGTTAAACTAGAGACCAAGGAGACGGAAAAGATTTTGGTCGAACTTGTAGTCCCTCAAGTGTCAAGTACATAACGACTTCGGACCGAACCTCTTAAAACTCGTAATGAAATGATCGTACACTCTACTCACGTTAACACGTCATCAAACTCGTAAGAAACCGTAACGGAAAGAAACCTTAACTTTACTTTTGACTAGAAAAGGTCAGGACACCGGTGACGACTCAAAAGGTTTGAACGACCGTATAACTCATGTCGTGAAAGTGTCGTAGTAGAAAGTCCTAAACTTTCTCGAGTTGACCTTAAGGTAGTGGAGGTGATCGAAACAAGTATCACTACGAAAGATTCCGGGTGAACTGAAGTGTAAGGTCCTACAGCCCGAGCTAGATCTCACTAGTGTGGTAGCGCTAATTGACCCAGCACTTCTAGAAAAAACATGTCAAGAAGACATGTGGAGAATTATAGAAGACGAAGGCACTCCAGGTGTGGTAAAAACAGGAAATAGCTCAGGTAGAATCGTACTTTACAAGGGAACCATAGAGACTAAAAGAACTTCTCTAGAGACCAGAAAGGGTAAGACAATAAAAGGAGATAAAGAAACGTAACTAGTGACTTCTTCCGAAATATAGAGAAGAACGATAAGAAACCTTGAGAGGTAAGTCTACGAAGATAGAAAGGAAAAGAGGAAACGAAAAGCGGAGAGAAGAACAGTGTCGATAAACATTCCGGAGGGGTCTGTCGGTAAAACGAACAAACGTAAAGAAAAGTTACCCCTCCCAGAACTAGGGACAGAGGACATGTTACTGTGCTTGGAGTAAGGTAGCAAGTAGTCCGTGAGATAGATAGTCTAGATCCGGGGATTTAGATAAAGAGTGAAGGTGACATATTAGTGTTCCCTAAACTAAATCCAGTATGGACTTACCAGATCGCCAAAAGGGATGAAAGAAGTCAAACTCAGACATAAACCATTATTCCTCAAGTACTAGACTCGGTGTCAGGCGAGGACCAGAACAAAAACAACTGACATATCTCGAAGAGGTAGAAACCGACATTTCTTATATTAGTTAGACTAAAGTCACAACTGGTAGACCACTACAGGTACACATCTCAGAAGAGAACACAACAACCCTCTCCCACAAACGATACTGGTCACGGAAAAGAACCGTTTTGAGATAATCAGAAACGGGACGAAGTAAGGCATAAGGTTCCGGTTTAAACGGACAATGAGGTCCACAAAGAACTGAAGGATGAAAACGTAAGGTCAGGGGATATTACTTTTCCTGTAGAAAAAACCCACAAGATTTTCCAGAACATCCAGTAGTATTTTGGTAAGTTGAAGTCAAAGAAGTCGCAATGAACAACCCCGTATCTGAACCTAATGACACTATACCTTACCAAACAGAACCTCTACTTGTCTCTAGTAAGACAGTAAAAACTCTAACGTAGGTTCATGACGTAAAGTCTGAGAAAACAACTGGTACTACCGATGAGGTAAAGAAGACTCCCTAAGGACAAGCGTCATCATCTATATTACCAGTAGACTCAATTTAAGTGGGAAAGGTCAGGTAAAATCAAGAGACTAAGGATCTTACAGCTACAAGTGGGAACGGTAGAGAACAAACTGGTGAAGGTTAAACGGAACTAAGTACCTGGACTGTAAGGTCCAAGGATACGTTATAACGAGAAATGTCGTAGCCTAGGACGAAGATAGTGGTCAGTGTAGGTGTTGACCCGTAACAAAAACGAAACCGAGGTAGGGAAGTAAGAAAGACCTCAATAAAGAGGTGGTTAGAGGTCATCGTACAACCCGTGGATTACTGGACCCCTCAAGGAGTAAAACGGAAAAGGATGACAAGTACCCCAAGAGTTCCGTTCTTATGACTTCACTGAACGGTAAGGGAAGAGGTCACCTGGTGTAAGACAGTCTGGAGAGGTGGTACTGGGTGGGTAGAACCAAACGGGGCGTCCGTACCGAACCAAAGTAACTCAATCTGTTCCGACACCAGGATGACACTAATCTAACTGATCAAAAGACACTCATACCAAAGGAACACAGACGGGAGACTACGGAAGAACGTTGTGGATGGTAGAATGAACCCAAAGAGAATGGAACTCGCACCCCATAGAGAAGTGCCGACGAGGTCGTTTCGTGTCGGCGACGAGGAATGGAACCTATTCCTCATAGAGGAATGGAGGCGGCAAAGACTGGAAGTTGTCCCGTATCGCGGAGATCCGGGAGGATACGGACGCGTCGGTGGCGAGGAGCCCAATGAGGAGGACCGGCGACCGGGACCGGACCCTGAACCCACCGAGGAGGGTCGACGGTGGGGACCGAAGCCCGAGTCCCACCGAGGAGTCCCAGTGGCGGGGACCTGAGCCCGAGGTCCACCGAAGAGGGCCGACGGGGACTGGAGTCTGCGCCCCACAGAGGAGGGCCGGCGGTGAGTGGAGCCTGTACCCCATCGAGGAGGACCGGCGGCGGGACTGGAGGCTGTACCCATCGAAGAGCGTGGGGGACGCGAATCGCGCGGCCGGGCGTGGGCGGGGCGGAGACCGAGATACATTCTAGAACTTTAATACTATGTTGGGTCCCTTTTCCCGTAGGAAACTTTTTTTGTCCACTCTAGTCGAAAGGATAGTTGAGTGCCTTTACCTCAGTCTTTCACTTAGTCCTAGTCTTTCATTTCTACATTTTTCCTTTCATTCACCGTAGAGAATATGTTCAAACACTGACTGCAAGTTTACTATATACATAAGGTGATAGTGGAGTCTAAACCGAATGAATAATGGTATGGTGATTGCAAGGGTGACACCGTCTCGGTCGACCCTGTTAATGGAAACACGAGAAGAAGGATGTTAGTCCCCTCTTCGTCCGTTTTCGTTTTACCCGTCTCACAGGGAATAACAATAAATTACAGTCTTACAAATCGGGCCTAGTTCCTCCTAAAATACAAGAAAATTGCATTACGGATGTAAATATTATTTATTTTAGTTTAAATACGGTTATCCTCTTTACCTTTAGAAAACACATCTCTCTACACAAATTTTTTAATTTGAAATTCCAACTACCTACAAACTAATAATACTAATGACTCTTCTTAGCGTCAGTGGTCATCTCACTGTTGAAGAAAAGGGTTGAAAGGTACCCTCTTTTAACAGTCCCCGTCACTTCAAACTAGACTCTAGTTTGGAATGAACGTACGATTTTCAGCTGGACTTTCAAAGTCCCTACGGAGGCTTCTACGTTCTGAGGACCCAGTCTTTGTTTCCTGTAAAATGAGTACATACCGTGTCACCTGTCGTACTCGAAAGGAAAAAACACCAATGGTAGGGGGGTCGGTGGGGCGGTTCATGGTACTTTCACTACGTTCATCTAAAAACATATACGTCATCTATACGTCATCAAGGGTTCTTTCCCAATCCTCAACTACTCAAGATACCCCTGTCCACTGTCTGAGGTTCCTTTACCTCTCCGTTTGGGACGTCTTATACATCTCCCTTTATCTCGTCCAATTTCTATCCCTGTAAAAGTCTCACTCCCCCAACCTCAAAGATTGATGGTAAACTTCCAGGTTTGTCACTTCGGAATGTACCTTTTCTCTCGTGTAAAGTTTTGGGTCCTCTGGTCACGGAGTGAAGATGACGGTGGTTGGTGAGTTGGGAGTAGAGTCATTTTATAGACATAAGAAGGTAAACTAAACCTCTTCCAGTCATGACATCCGACCTAGGAAGTCCTATGTCTACGATTCAGTCTCAAATCGTACGTTCTACAAATAATGTCTTATGGAAACCCTAATTATGGACAACAAATCAGTTAGTCAACACAGGAAGAGAACCGCTGGGGTACCTGAAATTGAGTGGTCCGAAGAGACAGGTACTTTAGAGGGTCCGTTCTTATGGTCTCATCCAATGGTAAAGGAATAGGTCTCCTAAAAGGGTTGGGTCCCTAGTTTGGGTACAGAGGACGAACCATCCGTCTAAGAAATGATGACTCGGTGGTCCTTTCGGGAACTATGGACTTCCCCCCACCTCCCCTTTCTTCGTCCATCTACGTCTCTCTTTTAGGTTTGTCATTACGTCCGGACTACTGTGAAAACGGTTACGGTGTCTCTCGACACCTCGATTAACAGACTCAAAGGAATACAACCCACCTTTACTACCCCGGAATGGGCGTCACAGTCAGTCAGTAACCTACACACGGTAACTCTTCTCAACATTGGATCCACTCCCTGAAAAGACGTTGACTCTGTTAGGACCTTTCTCGATTCTCGACCCAGGTTTTTTTGGTCACTGACCTGTCGTTTCAGGAAGAGATTTTTCTCCAGACCCGTAGTGTCACAGGTAGTGATATATGGAAGACTTACCGAGTTTAGACGAAGAATTTTATCTTGGGGTTACTTCGAGGAGATCCTAAGACTACCCAGGGAGGATTGACCTCTTTTGTTAAATCTTCTCCTCACACTCTACTTGACGTCGGGGGGTTTAATGTTGAACAGAGTCAGGTCTATCTACGAACAGTAGGAGTCGACGGTAGAGACGAGAAAAACCCGTACTGATGTTTCACTCTTTTCCCGTAACAAGAAATCCTACGATATAAGTAGAATTTTGTTATGAGTCCTCAGAGAATTTATAACCCTGTCAAGGGAAAAGAGTCATGTATACATAGACTCATTTACTGATATCCAGGATCACCTTTTTCTAAAAAAAATGGTACATGTAGACGGGACGATAACGACACGATAAGGAAGACTCCTCGACCATAGGAGACCCAGATTTTTTGACTAAGTTAAAACTCTTCACCCGTCTTTTTAGTACTTAAAAATAACTCTGTCGACAGGAGACAGAGGATTTATCAATAGGAACTACAGAAGACTACCATGTTTAACTTATCATGTAAACCAAAACAGGTAGAAAAAACAAGGATCCCTACGATATAATATGACTGGTAGAGGTATTAAGAGGTACCCAGTCAAAGAAAACCAAGGACGAACTTAAAAGATCAATAATTCTATTAACGTAGTTGGACCGAAGACTAGCAACTCATGATGGTGGACCGGAGATAGAAAGATCCCCGGAATACAGAGTTAAGGATACTCAATCGGACCAAAAAATTATCACACACACACACATGCGTACGAGTCAGTAGATCTGAGAGACGCCGTGGTACCCGATAAATCGGACCGTCCGAGGAGACAGGTACCTTAAAGGTTCCGTTCTTAGGACCTCATCCAACGACACAGAAAGAGATCCCCTAGAAGGATTGGTTCCCTAGTTCGGACGTGCAGAGGACACAGAGGACGTAACCGTCAGTGTAAGAAATGGTGACTCGATGGAACCTTCGTGAGTAGATTCTCACGGACATATTTCTTCTCTTGGTTGGTCACTTAAAAAGTTCACTACGAACAGAAGACGGTGGTCGTGTAGGGTCACCAGAACCATTTAACAGACAGAAAGTCCAGAAGGGGAACTTGTAATAATCTCCAAAGAAACCAAACAAGAAACAAACTATACCAGTTTGAGATCGTACGAATAAGGGAAAACTGAAAGTTAGGGTAAAAGGTAGACAGTGTCCTAAGACCGTAAAATTATAGGAAAAAACCCCGGTAGTAAAAAGACGAATATACACGACAGGTCAATCAAGTATGAGAGAAACCCCTAGAAAGGAAACCAACAATTTAGGACACAGAGTCCTAAATTATTTATTCGGGTAAATGGTAGAAAACAAGATTAGAGAACTAGTTCGGGGGTCCTATGTCAGGGTCCGTACAAAAGGGTCGAGAAAGGTCGTGTACGACCGACCTAGGACGTAAAGGAAAGACAGAAATAATCAGGGTTATACAGGGATCGACTCAAAACGACAATGGGGGTAGTCTTAGTAGAAGATTGATGGATGGAATGTCTAAGAATCTCCTCGTGTGTAACAAACCATCCTCTCTCCTTAGATGTAAAAGAATTTCGTTCTCTTCGTATTGAGACTTATCCCTTCCAACCCGAGAAATACTTGCGACTATCGAAAGTCCTTTAGACTCTTAAGGTATAAAAGTTCCCATAGTTGGGTTTGAAGGAGTAAAATTCACAATTCCAGGTCAAGAAAGAGTTTATTACAGAACTGGTCAGAACAAACTTTCCACTTGAAAAAAACTTTCATGGATGAGAATTCAAGACCCGGAACAGGATTCAAAAGAGACGGGGGGACGATGTCCTTTACCTTCGGTGAAATGTACCACAATACCCCGGGGGACCAAAAGGTGAACAGTCAACTCATAATTAACAAGAGTCGGAGAACAATATAAAAAGGTGTCGTAGTTAGGAGAAAACGTAATCCATGTCTTAAGGTAGTGGGAACATGAATGATTGTATAGATATAAAGAGGTTACAGATTATGTAGTCTGGTCGATCCAATAAAGAAAGGTGACCATACGGAAGGGTCAAGTAATACTCCCCTTTAAACTGGGCAACATATCGAGGGACGACGGTTCCGACACAGTAAATGATAGTCACTACCGAAGGAGAAATGGTTCGTCCATCACTTACTTGATTGACATTTGGGGATAGAATAGACACAAAAATCCGGTAAGGACCGTGATTAATCACGTACAACCCGAAAGACCCTTCGTGTGACTTAACCTCAAATCCGACGTCCAACAAATAATCCCTCACGGCAACACTAGCTATGGACACCTTCCCTCCCTCCTCGAGACCTCGATTTTATCGGGTAGTCTCAAAAGGGATAACCCGGGTCTCCCGTTCCGGAAATTGTCAAGTCGAGTCAGCGAATCAGCACAGGCTGAGAAACGCTGGGGTACTTAACGTCGTGCGGTCCGGAGGGACAGGTAGTGGTTAAGGGCCTCAAGTGAGTCTGAGTGTAGGTAGTTCAGTCACTACGGTAGGTCGGTAGAGTAAGAGACAGCAGGGGAAGAGGAGGACGGGGGTTAGGGAGGGTCGTAGTCTCAGAAAAGGTTACTGAGTTGAGAAGCGTACTCCACCGGTTTCATGACCTCAAAGTCGAAATCGTAGTAAGGAAGGTTTCTTTAGGGTCCCAACTAGAGGAAGTCTTACCTGACCAACCTAGAGGACCGTCAGGTTCCCTGAGAGTTCTCAGAAGAGGTTGTGGTGTCAAGTTTTCGTAGTTAAGAAGCCGCGAGTCGGAAGAAGTGTCAGGTTGAGAGTGTAGGTATGTACTGGTGTCCTTTTTGGTATCGGAATGATCTGCCTGGAATCAGCCGTTTCATTACAGAGACGAAAACTTATACGATGGATCCAACCAGTATTGAAAGGAAGGTTCCTCATTCGCAGAGAATTAAAGTACCGACGTCAGTGGTAGACGTCACTAAAACCTCGGGGGTTTTTATTTCAGACTGTGACAAAGGTGACAAAGGGGTACATAAAGGGTACTTCACTACCCTGGTCTACGGTACTAGAAGCAAAAGACTTACAACTCGAAATTCGGTTGAAAAAGTGAGAGGCGGAAGTGAAAGTAGTTCTCCGAGAAATCAAGGAGAAGTGAAAGACGGTATTCCTACCACAGTAGACGTATAGACTCCAATAACTATAAAGAGGGCCGTCAGAACTAAGGTCGAACACAAAGAAGGTCAGGTCGTAAAGAGTACTACATGAGACGTATCTTCAATTTATTCGTCCCACTGTTATATGTCGGAACTACATGAGGAAAAGGATAAACTTTGGTCAGACAACAAGGTACAGGTCAAGATTGACAACGAAGGACTGGACGTATGTCTAAAGAGTTCTCCGTCCAGTCCACCAGACCATAAGGGTAGAGAGAGTCTTAAAAGGTGTCAAATAACACTAGGTGTGTCAGTTTCCGAAACCGTATCAGTTATTTCGTCTTTATTTACAAAAAGACCTTGAGAGAACGAAAAAGCTACTAGGTCGTCTACAACCGTTAAACTAGAGACCAAGAAGACGGAAAAGATTTTGGTCGAACTTGAAGTCCTTCAAGTGTCAAGTGTTCCGGAAATATGAGGGGACAATTATTCAGTACCGACACTCGACGGGACCTTCCCCGTACTGGTACCCGATCCGTGATAGACATGGACTTCGACTATCGACTTCTGACGGACGACTGTCGCGAAGGTCGTCGACTTCAATGTTCGAGACAGGACTCGCTCTTAGATTCATAGTATAGGACTGGAAGTGACACCCACTCCGGTATAGACTTCTTAAAACCACCTTCAGAGGAGGAAGCATTATAGTATCATAGTCGAGGTAACAGTAACACACAATAACCCATGTTCCGAATTGGTAAGTGATTGACATAAGAAACTCTCGACAAACTGAAACTAATCGACTATACTCTAGGGTGTATTATAGAGGAATCTGGTTTCCTGGGTGAAATACTGTTTCCTCTACTCTGTTGAACATCAACTTATATCTTAGGTGACCAAGATGATATATATCGTGTTTGGTCCTCGACAATAGGACTATTACACCACCTTACCGAAAAACTTCGAAAACAACTTCACGATCGACCCTCCACTGAGGGTCCACTCTTTCCCAATGACAAGAAATCTTATAACATATATAGAATTTTACTACTAATAACATATCTCGATACAGTGTTCAACAATCTTACGTATACAAGTCCTTGATTCCTTGTCTTTATTATCATATAAGGACGAGTCGGTAGGTTTTCTGGGTGAACCTCTTGAAGAGAAGGATAGAAACGTAGAAATCTTAGACGCCCAACCCTCAGGACTTAAAGGTCGTCTCACCCAGAAAGGTGTTGTTGTTGATTTGTTGTTGTGTAACAACACATCAGTGATTCGGTACAGGCTGAGAAAACACTGGGGTACCTGACATCGGGTGGTCAGAGGAGACAGGTACCCTAAAGAGTCTGTTCTTATGACCTCACCGGACGACAAAGGAAGAGGTCTCCTAAAAGGGTTGGGTCCCTAACTTGGGTACAGAGGACGTAACCGTCCGTCCAAGAAAAGGTGACTCAGTGGTCCCCTCGGGTGGTTTCTCGTATCTCATGGAGATTTGGATTTCGATGTCGACGAAGGACCAGTGAAACACTAGGAACAGGAAGAAGTTGTCAACCATCCGTTTCTTTTATTAATAGTGTCACCTTCTCCCGTTACGGAAAGTAGTAGTGCTTCTCCATCTTGAACTATAGATTTCCTCGTCCCTCTTTACCCAAACGAAAAGTCCACTAGACGGTACCGTAGAGGTCTCTTCCCTTACCGTGGGGTGAAGTCATGAAAACGGACCTTTTAGGGTACCTACTTCCTCGGACCACCCGACTTCAGGTACCCCAACGATTCTCAGTCTGTGCTGACTCGCTGAAGTGAAAGTGAAGTGAAAGTACATAACCTCTTCCTTCACCGTTGGGTGAGGTCATAAGAACGAACCTCTTAGGGTCCCTGCCACCTCGGACCACCCGACGACAGACACCCAGCGTGTCTTAACCTGTACTGACTTCACTGGATCGTAATCGTCGTCGTCGGTACCGTAGAGAATAATAAAAGGACGGACTAAATTGACATTTATCTACTTTTAAATCTTTTTATCTACTTTATCGGACTCTTACTGGTATCGGGACAAGTGTAACTCCCAGACACAATGATGTGGTCCGTTTAGATATAGTTACCTTTGGAAACGGTTACGTCTCCCTTTAGATCTTACTCACCATTTCACTCCTCTAATACTCATAGACTGGAACACTAGGTCACGTCTTCGTCTCCCGACATCAGAGAGTGTCACTGGAAAGAAAACATTGAAAGGGGTCCCCAATATTCGTGGTCTTACATCCTCTTCGACACCGACCTACCACACTTGAGTGGTACTGTCGTCTGACTTGGACTCGTCATCGTCCACACCTACCGTAAGTAACGATAACTACTGGGTACGTAAACACGAAAAGGTCCAATCACGTAGATCGGAACTCGACGACGGTCACACCAACTATGACGAGTGTCGACCTGGGTTGGGACCTCTTGACGGAACCCGGTAATCAATGTCGGAGTAGGTCATTGAGCACCCTTCCTTAGGGAGGAGACGCCACCGGGTTTTGGTCACTGACTGACGAAACCTCTATTTTTCGGAGAGAGTTCCACCCAGTCCAGAGTCCACGTCAGTCACGACACACGGATCAGACACAGAAACACGCCATGAAATCGACTTTGGTAAAGAAATACATACATACATAGAAATAAAAAAACATACATTTATAAAGATATGTATAAAAACCCCCTCCCCGAGGTTTTAGTGACGTCTACCACTGACGTCGGTACTTTAATTTTTTGTGAAACTAGGAACCTTCTTTTCGATACTGGTTAGATCTGTCGTATAATTTTTCGTCTCTATAATGGAACGGTTGTTTCCAGTCAGATCTGTTTCGATACCAAAAAGGTCATCAGTACACACCTACACTCTCAACCTGATATTTCTTTCGATTCACGGTTTCAACTACGAAAACTTGACACCGTAACCTCTTGTGAGAACTCTCAGGGAACCTGACGTTTCTCTAGGTTGGTCAGGTAGGATTTCCTTTAGTCATGACTGATAAGTAACCTTCCTGACTACGACTTCGACTTCGAGGTCATGAAACCGGTGGACTACGTTTCTTGACTGAGTAACTTTTTCTGGAACTATGACCCTTTCTAATTTCCGTCTTCCTCTTCTCCTACTGTCTCCTACTCTACCAACCTATCGTAGTTGCTGAACTACCTGTACTCAAAGTCGTTCGAGACCCTCAACCATTACCTATCCCTTCAGACCAAACGACGTCAGGTACCCCAAAGTTCTCAGCCCGTGTTGACTCGCTGACTTGACTATATATATATATATATATAAAAAATTTAAATTAAATAAACCAACGAAGTCCAGAATCAACATCCCACACCTTAGAAGTCAGAAACAACGTCGTACACTCTAGAAATCAACGTCGTACGTTTGAGAATCAACGTCGTATACCCTAGATCGAGAACCTGAACCCTACCTTGGACCCGAGGGACGTAACCCTCGAACCCCAGAATCGGTGACCTGGTGGCCCCTTCAGGGGGCTTTCATAAAGAAACGAATCGTAGAAAGGAAAACGATGGTACGGGGGGAGTATAGGACTACCGAAAGACGACTCTTGTGAAGAAGTCGTTTAGGGTATGTGTTCTCAGGAACGAGACGAAGATCCCTAGGGTCGATTATGCCAGAGGAGAAGAGATAGAGGTCTTTCTTTTAAGGACCCCTTCTTAAGAATTACCGGACCATACGAAACCATACTTTATCTCTTAATTGGAATGGACTTCTCTCCAGTCCCCGAAGGACCCACCACGATCACCATTTCTTGGACGGACGGTCACGCCCTCTACATTCTCTACCCCCAAACTAGGGACCCAGTCCTTCTAGGGAACCTCCTCCCGTACCATCCGGTGAGGTCATAAGAACGGACCTCTTAGGGGTACCTGTCTCCTCGGACCACCCGATGTCAGGTATCCCAGTGTTTCTCAACCTGTACTGAATTCACTGAATCGTACGTGTGTGTGTTTCTCTCTAGACCGGAAAGGAGAGTTGGTGTCCCTCCACTAGAACCTTACAGGACGGACTGTCCTCACAAAAACAGACTCCCAAAACCGGGTGTTCAATCGTTAGATTTTTACACAAAAAAGTACCCTTGAAACCCGACGAACTATGGTCAAAACAGAGGTCTTCCCTGACCTCTAATGTCTATTGTCGGGTAGGAGAACTTTACCGACTCCTTATTTCCAGTTGGTGTATCTGTCATATACTATCTCGGGGTTTCTTTTGAGATTTATGGTTTCTAACCCCATTCGTAGGTACCGACCGGTACGTATAACAGTGTGTGGTATCGGTATTTCTCAATTGTGGCAGGTACCGAGACACACTTCTCCTGTTGGACTTCGAGACATAAACCTGGGTAGGACCTGAGACGGGATACGTGCACAGAGAAGGGAACCGACTAAAATTAGGGACATAATTAGACATTGACACTCACATCATCGAAAGCCTCGTAGGGCTCGGGGAGGTCACTTAATATTTTTGACTCCCACCAATCCCCTTAAGGGGTGTAAACGTCGACCATAGGATTCCCCGTCGACAGAACACACCTGTGAACAAGGAAGATTCACAAGTCAACCGATTTGAGAGTATAGACCGAACCTAGAGTAGAGGTGGAGACCTTGGTAGTAGTGATCCCGATTCACTTACGGCGGGTCGTCATGTAAACTAACCTCAACCCTCCCTCCCGTCAACCGTCTCACCTGTTTCTCTATAAATCAAAGTCGTCGTAAAAGACCCTACACCGTAGACGGGACGGGTCTAGTTTCAACCGAAGAGATAAGTCTAATAACGATTGCGACGAAGGAGATGAAAGAAGAGAAAGGACGTAGTCCCTGTCTGTGAGGGGGAGGAAAGTCTACGGGTCACATACGAAAATAACTGTGTAGATTATGATAAAACGAACTTTTAGTCACTACAGAATCATAACTTAGAAACAAATAGACTACGTTTCTATATTGAGGATATGATAAAAATAGAGACTATACTCAAAGGTTTCACAAAACAATGGAACTTTAAAGACACATTTATCTCCATCATACCGTAGGTATCCTAACACAAATATTAAAAATTTCTAGACACCATTAAAAGAATATTTAAAAATAATAGGATCAAGTATTATAGTGAAGTAGGAATCAAAGGGGACAATGTCCACAATCAACTACAACCCTCGGTCCTCTTCCGAGGTACTGATAAAGGATTCCTATACTTTCTTTAAATTAAACCTTAAACTTATGGTCGTCTAAAACTTGTGTTCAAGACAAAGTGAATCCTAAATCAAATCCTTGACCCCATTAGTAGACATCTGGTTAACTCTCTCATTTTTCCACTTGTGATTCTTTGGTTCTGTGTCTAACTCTTCTTAGCTGTAATAGCTTTCTAAAGTGATTTTAAGACTTACTCTTTCCAGACCAATCGTAATCTTGTAGTGTCATCGTTTCTGAACATAAAATAAAAGTAAAAGGATATGTATATATTTTCATTCGAATTGATATATACGTATTCACTTAAAAAACGAATTAACTATTATTTAGATATATAAAATAAGGTATTATATTCGGACAAAAAAAGGAGACGACGAAATGACTGTTGTCTGGGTCAAGTCGTAGAATAATCGATTCACAGAACCCTGGGAAATGACATGCAGAAACTCAAAATCAAAGGACAGACATTTTATCGTCATTCAGATTCATGGGACAGTCGAGAACCCTCTTAATATCTATTAAATACTATTCGTGAATCCGGTCATCTCCACAAGTCATTTACATCAATAATGATAATCGAGAGTATTGTAAAACTCAAATTTTTTATTAGAGTGGTTCATAAGAATTCCTCTGTGGTGAGACCGTATGATTAACCTACATGGTCAATTAGTCTTGGGAGAAAACTTACATAGGTTCATGTGTGGTAAGGAAAGTCCAAAGGTAGGAGAGACATAGTACCCAATGAAGAACTCCTAACTCGAAAATAACCGAAAACGGAGACGACCGGGACGAGAAAACTTCCGTGGTTATGGGAGTTGGACTGAAAGTCGAGGTGGTCCAAGGACTGGTAGAACGTCGGTAACGAAAATAGAAACAAAGATTGTCTATTAAAATTTTTAGTCTAAGTTTGGTCTCAACAACCTTATACCCTAATCAGGATAAAGGAATTCGGACCTAAAACACACGGACCCTTCTCGGGACCGAAGAGTATACGGGATCTCGGGCCGAATAAAGAGACACAAGAAGGTCAGGCAAACTGACCTAAAGACGAAGGTAATTGATAAGTCTAGAGCTCAAGGGGAAACCTTGTGCTCGTGATTTGGTTTAGGTACACTACTCTGGGAGACTCGGATGAGAACTCCACACTTAGGACACGAGACATTTAGTTCCGAATCAAACAAAAGAGTAGGGTTCTGGGGTCTGGTGGTGGAGAAGACTCAAGTAATAAAGAGTAAAGATATGGGAACGGGAGACTTTACCTGGTCAAGAGTGACGGTCACACTCAGTCACTCCTTAAACGATAAACTTGTGATCGAACTTAAGGAATAACGGTTTAAGTCTGAATTTAACTTCTTTCATCCCTTTTGGTGATCTGGTAAGTCTATACTGGATTTAGTTTAAGGAATACTAATATGTCACCTTCACTCTTTATCTAAATTCCCTGATCTCGACTATCTATCTCACGGACTACTTGATACCTGTCTCCAAGTACTGCAACACGTCCTCTGTCCCTAGTTCTGGTAGGGGTACCTTTTCTTTACGTTTCTTCGTTTTACCGACAGACTCCTCCGGAATGTTTATCGACACTTTTCTTCTCTTCGCTTCTCGTTTCCTCTTTTCCTTTCTATATTCGTAGACTTACGTCTCAAGGTTTCTTATCGTTCCTCTCTATTCTTTCGGAAGGAATCACCAGTCACGTTTCTTTATCTCCTTTTCTTGTCTTACCCTTTCTGATCTCTAGAGAAGTTCTTTTAATCTCTATGGTTCCCTTGTAAAGTATGTTACTACCCGAGCTATTTCCTGTCTTTACCATGCCTGGATTGTCTTCGTCTTCTATAATTCTTCTCCACCGTTCTTATGTGTCTTCTTGATATGTTTTTTCTCGAAGTCCTGGGCCTATTAGTACTACCACACTAGTGAGTGTGAGTGGATCTCGGTCTGTAGGACCCTACACTTCAGTTCACCCGGAATCTTTCGTAGTGATGCTTGTTTCGATCACCTCCACTACCTTAAGGTCAACTCGACAAAGTTTAGGACTTTCTACTATGACACCTTCACGACGTGAGTTATACGGTCGTTTAAACCTTTTTGAGTCGTCACCGGTGTCCTGACCTTCTCCAGTCAAAAGTAAGGTTAGGGTTTCTTTCCGTTACGGTTTCCTACGAGTTTGATGGTGTGTTAACGTGAGTAGAGTGTGTGATCATTTCATTACGAGTTTTAAGAGGTTCGGTCCGAAGTCGTTATACACTTGACACTTGAAGGTCTACAAGTTCGACCAAAATCTTTTCCGTCTCTTTGGTCTCTGGTTTAACGGTTATAGACGACCTAGTGACCTTTTCGTTCTCTCAAGGTCTTTTTGTACATAAAGACGAAATAACTGATACGGTTTCGGAAACTGACACACCTAGTGTTATTTGACACCTTTTAAGACTCTCTCTACCCTTATGGTCTGGTGGACTGGACGGAGAACTCTTTAGACATACGTCCAGTCCTTCGTTGTCAATCTTGACCTGTATCTTGTTGTCTGACAAAGGTTTATCCTTTTCCTCATACAGTTCCGACACATAACATTGGGACGAATAAATTGAAGATACGTCTCATGTGGTACTCTTTACGACCCGACCTTCTTCGTGTTCGACCTTAGTTCTAACGGCCCTCTTTATAGTTATTGGAGTCTATACGTCTACTGTGGTGGGAATACCGTCTTTCACTTCTCCTTGATTTTTCGGAGAACTACTTTCACTTCCGCCTCTCACTTTTTCAACCGAATTTCGACTTGTAAGTCTTTTGATTCTAGTACCGTAGACCAGTGTAGTGAAGTACCCTTTATCTCCACCTTTGTCACAGTTTGAAATAAAAATCCCCGAGGTTTTAATGACGTCAACCACTAACGTCGGTACTTTAATTTTCTACGAATGAGGAACCTTCCTTTCAATACTGGTTGGATCTATCGTATAACTTTTCGTCTCTGTAATGAAACGGGTGTTTCCAGACAGATCAATTCCGATACCAAAAAGGACACCAGTACATACCTACACTCTCAACCTGATATTTCTTTCGACTCGCGGTTTCTAAACTACGAAAACTTGACACCACAACCTCTTCTGAGAACTCTTAGGGAACCTGACGTTCCTTTAGGTTGGTCAGGTAAGACTTCCTCTAGTTGGGACCTTAAAGAAACCTTCCTTACTACGATTTCGACTTTGAGGTCATGAAACCGGTGGAGTACGTTTCTCAACTCAGTAACCTTTTCTGAGACTACGACCCTCCCTAACCCCCGTCCTCCTCTTCCCCTGCTGTCTCCTATTCTACCGACCTACCGTAGTGACTGAGCTACCTGTACTCAAACCCACTTGAGACCCTCAACCACTACCTGTCCCTCCGGACGACGTTAGGTACCCCAGTGTTTCTCAACCTGTCCTGACTCACTGACTTGACTTGACTTGACTTGAACGTCGGGGTACTGGGTTGGATATGCATCTAGACAAGGAGGATAACGGAGGACCTTAGTATGGGGTCACATGGAGTCCCAGTTTGAGTATGTTCGCAGTCCTAACTATTTACGTGAGTCCATAATATAGAAAATATTTAAGTGTATTTAATGTAAGATATATCTCGAAACATCTCGACGGACGATAGATGACATAATGTACACAAGAAAATTTTAGAAGGTTAATGGATTCAAACACTGTCAGTAAGATCAAAGAATGACTCAACGTTTAAGGTAAAACAAAATCTCGAGATCCTTTTAACGTGTACAACAAAATTAATCACAGTTAAACCAACAGTCTAAAAGTTCTACTTCGGAAACACAATTTCCTAATAAATTTCGATCCCGTAACTTTATTAACCCCTAAAAAGTTCTTAGTGAGAAATACTGGGTTAAAATTTCAATAAAATTTACCATTGAAATTTTTCTTAATAATTGTTCAGAGATAGAGAAACCAGATGTCATAGAGTTTCAATATATTTTTTGATTAACGATCCGTTTTTATAGTCAAAAGTGACACATTTTATGTTGTAGTTGAGTGAACAGACGTAACCCTCTTCGTCTCCAACTCATTAGGTTTTTCTTAAATATAAACAGAAAACCTACGAAAACAGGAATTTAAACTTATACTCACTCAGACTACAGATCCCTTAAGTACAGTTTTATTACTTCGACATAATATTTCTAGAGTTTATCCATTCAACTACACAAGTTAAAAAAAAAAAAAAATCAACGAAAGGGTCCAACTTTCTTCGTTCAATTCGACTCGATATAAGGAGCAACCTTCTAATCTTATAACTTGTGTCTACAATTTAGTACTCAGACCCTTCTTAAGACATCGTCTAATCTTCGACGACTTCATCCCTAAAAATCTAGAGATAACCCAATGTTTAAATCTAGGGATAACCCTTTGTTGTTGCTTTTTTCTTCTACCCAATACGGTATCTTTCTTTTTAATCTCTTTTATGTGTCTTTAAGACATTTATCTTGTCCCTACTACAGAACGGGTCATAATAAAACCGAATCTTATATGTATGGTTTAAGACGTATAACGTGTAGTTCCTGCATCTCCATTTAACCTCTTCTTTCACTTTATTACTTGATTACTTTATTTTTGAAACTTCTAATCCCGTAAAGAATGTAGATCATACACTCTTTACGTGTATATGTGTTATAAAAAAAATTTACGAGAAAACATAGTAAACTTATCTAAAAAATTGGTATAAATAGAAAGTGATGGGTTTTTGTTTGAACTTTTATCTGTGGAACTTAAACTTTTATATATCTTAAACTGTCATTGTCGTTTACAAAGAGGATTACCATTCATGAATTGTGAGATGGATCACTCAAATCCAATGGTGTCTTAAAGATTTGATTTTCTTATGAAACAAATATGGAAAGGTTGATCTGTCATGTACGGAATTCCGTAATGAGATAGTATCTAGAAATATGGGTAGTGTCCGAGATCCCTTTGTGGAACGTGTATCATCCACAAAGAAAAACGGACTCACTTCCGTACTTATACCTTACGTACTCATAGAGACCAATTCAGACCTACGGGGTTTATTGTTCTTGTGTCATTTAACTAACAAAGTCGTTAAAATGACGGGATGGTCTAACGGAGACGGTACAATTAACACACTAGACGTTCTTGTCAAAATCGATAACATTAAATGAAGTAAATATAAGATCACTTCACTTCAGCGAGTCAGTACAGGCTGAGAAACACTGGGGTACCTGACATCGGATGGTTCGAGGAGACAGGTACCCTAAAAGGTCCGTTATCATGACCTCACCTAACGGTAAAGGAAGAGGTCCTCTAGAAGGGCTGGGTCCCTAGTTTGGGTCCAGAGGGCGCAACATCTGTCTACTAAATGGTAGACTCGGTGGTCCCTTCAGGATAAATATAAGATTGAACAAATGTTTTTTTATAAATCTACCGTGGTCTTAACGAAATAACTGGTATGGTGAACAAATTAACCTAAAAAAATTTCTAGGATTGGTAACGTTGTACGACACGGTACATACAAGTCAAAAGGAAAGTATCACCAAGTACCAAACCATTGTGAAAGAAACGGAGTAGTCTACATGATGAGAGTAAATTGATACGGTACGGTAGAAACAACATTTATATATGTTGTGTTTATACATGTACATATATATACACATACATATCCCGAAGGGTCCACCGCGATCACCATTTCTTAGACGGACGACAATATCCTCTGCACACTCTACACCCAAGCTAGGGACCCAACTCTTCTAGGGGACCTCTTCCTTTACCTTTGAGTGACGTCATAAGAACTGACCTTCAAAGGTACCCGTCTCCTCGGACCGTCCAATGTCAGGTACCCAGCGTTTCTCAGTTTATGCTAACTCGTGTGTGTGTGTGTATGTATATACTGTGTCCTCTATCAGGAAATGTAAAGATTGACATAAATAAAATTGTAGCAATCTTCCCTTGTAAAGTACGGTTCTCCCTGTGTTATTTCCTGTCTATACTATACCTGGATTGTCTTCGTCTTCCATAATTCTTCTCCACCTTTCTTATGTGTCTTGACATATTTTTTACACAATTACAGAACCTATCGGTACTAACACACTAGTGAGTGGATCTCGGTATGTAGGACCTCACACTTCAGTTCACCCGGATTACTTCGTAACGATACTTGTTTCGATCACCTCCACTACCTTAAGGTCGACTTGATAAAGTTTAGGATTTGCTACTACGATACTTTCACGACGTGAGTTATACGGTCGTTTAAACCTTTTGAGTCGTCATCGGTGTCTTGACCTTTTCCAGTCAAAAGTAAGGTCAGAGTCTCTTACCGTTCCGGTTACTTACAAGTTTGATGGTATGTCAACACGAGTAAAGTGTACGATCACTCCAATACGAGTTTCAGGAAATTGGATCAATCCGAAGTCGTAATGTACTTAACTCTTGAAGGTCTTCATGGTCGACCTAAATCTTTTCCGTTCCCTTGGACTCTAGTTTAACGGTTGTAGACGACCTAGTATCTTTTTCGTTCCCTTAAGCTTTTTCTTTTTGTAGACGAAGACGAAGCACCTGATGCGATTTCGGAAACTGACACACTTAGTGGTATTTGACACTTTTTAAGAATTTCTCTACGTTTAAGATCTGTCGAAATGGACTGAGGACTCTTTGGACATACGTCCAGTTCTTCGTTGTCAATCTTGGACTGTACTTTGTTACTTGATCAAGTTTTAACCCTTTCCTCATGCAGTTCCGACATATAACAGTGGACGAATAAATTGAATATATACGTTTCATGAAGTGTACTTTACGACCCGACCTACTTCGAGTTCGACCTTAGTTCAAAAGACCCTCTTTGTAGTTATTGTAGTCCATACGTCTACTGTGGTGGGACTATCGTCTTTCGTTTCTCCTTGATTTCTGGGAGAACTCCTTCCACTTTCTTCTCTCACTTTTTGGACGGAATTTTGAGTCGTAAGTTTTTTGATTCTAGTACCGTAGGTCAGGGTAGTGAAATATAGTCCGTCTACTCCTTATTTACCTTTGTCACTGTCTGAACAAGTGACACCTACCACTGACGTCGATACTTTAATTTTCCGAAAACGAGGAACCTTCTTTTCGATACTGTTTGGATCTGTCGTATAATTTTTCGTCTCTGTAATGAAACGACTGATTCCAGACATATCAGTTTCAATACTAAAAAAGTCACCAGTACATGTCTACACTCTCGACCTGACATTTCTTCCGACTCGTGGTTTCTTCACTACGAAAGTTTAACACGACCTCTTCTGAGGACTCTCAAGGAACCTGACGTTCCTCTAGTTTGGTCAGTTAGGATTTCTTTTAGTTGGGACTTATAAGTAACCTTCCTGACTACGACTTCGAGGTTATGAAACCGGTGGACTATGCATCTCGACTGAGTACCCTTTTCTGGAACTACGACCTTTTCTAACTCCCGTCCTCCTTTTCCCTCTCTGTCTCCTACTCTGCCAACCTACTGTAGTAACTGAGTTACTTGTACTCAAACTAGTCTGAGATCCTTTATCACTTCCTGTCCCTTCGGACCGTACGACGTTAAGTACCCAACGTCTCTTACCGTGTACTGATTCGTTGACTTGCTGATTAAATAAAATTATTGCTCTTAACTAAATGACCGTACATCGATCGATCTGTAAATTCTTTACTGAAAAAAGAAACCAAAGAATCGTTAGTGTAATTACTGGAAAGTCCTTTCAATTATAAATCGTTATTATTGATTGTAATTAGAAGGGTCGTGATACGAACCGAGAAATTTATGGAATAAAGAAATAAAATTTTAAAATTATATACGTGTACAATAAAATATATGTGAGTATTTATATATGTATATAAATGTTTATATGTATATAAATATTTATATACATATTTATATATGTATATAAATATTAATATATTTTATATTTACATATTTATATATGTAGAGGGTGAGAAGGTGTCACCCTTCTCGGACTCTCAGACCCACGAAGGGGAAGTGAAGTCCTACTCTTTCTCCTTGAATCTCTTTGGTGACTTTCTCGAATTATACGTAAGGACGTCAAACCCCCTGTGTCTTCTGGTCACAGTCTTAATATAAACTTTTCAGATTTTTTTACTCCCGAATTCTCCTTCACCAGTTACCGATATCAACTCTTCAGTTACGGGAAATCTCAGACAGTGTTGTTCTCAACATTGGAAAAGGTACCTGGTCTAGACCTACCTATTGCACTGTCTCTCAGTCGAACCCCAACAGAATCAAGGACGGGACCTCCTTTAGAGTCATTTTCCTCCGGTTTTCATTTGGTCGACTTGGGAATCCCACACCTTACTTTTTGTTTACCGATCGACCTCATTTCTACCTAAACTCTATACGTCGTCCCCACCACCACCACTATCTCAAACGTTTTATTGGGTTTGTAGTAGATCCTCTCTTTCTCGGTCTACATTTGTTGCCTGTTCAGATTTTCCTCGGTTGGTGTCAGACGTGGTAGTAGTCAATTCATTCTTAAAAGAACGAGACGAAAGGAGAGGAGAGGGAGACGTGAGATCGGAACCTCTTATTATTTTGACACCCTCCTCTTCGCACTACTTTTCCTTCTTTTCACTTAGTGTAAGGGAAAGGACTGAAGACCGAAGGGACTAATGTCCGACGGGACCTATATCGGTCAGACTCGATCTATGTCCCTCTTCAGATTTTATATTAACTTCAAATATGAAAACAAATAATGTACCCTTATATTAAAAACAAACGAATATATAAGTAAAATAGTAAGGAATTCAACTCTATATTGACTACATATTATGATCAAAGTCCACATGTTACATTACTAAACTATCTACATCAATAACGTTTTACTAGTGGTATTATTCAGATTAATTGTAGGTAGTAAGTCAAGTCAAGTCAGTGAGTCAGCACAGGTTGACAAACACTGGGGTACTTAGTGTCGTGAGGTCCGGAGGGACAGGTAGTGGTTGAGGGCCTCAAGTGATTTTGAGTACAGGTAGCTCAGCTACTACGGTAGGTCGGTAGAGTAGGAGACAGTAGGGGAAGTGGAGGACGGGGGTTAGGGAGGGTTGTAGTCCCAGAAAAGGTTACTCAGTCGAGAAGTGTACTCTACCGGTTTTATAACCTCAAAGTCGAAGTCGTAGTCAGGGAGGTTACTTATGGGTCCTGACTAGAGAAAATCCTACCTGACCAACCTAGAGGAACGTCAGGTTCCCTGAGAGTTCTCAGAAGAGGTTGTGGTGTCAAGTTTTCGTAGTTAAGAAACCGCAAGTCGAAAGAAGTGTCAGGTTGAGAGTGTAGGTATGTACTTGTGACCTTTTTGGTATCGGAACTGATCTGCTTGGAAACAACCGTTTCATTATAGAGACGAAAAATTATACGAGAGATCCAACCAGTATTGAAAGGAAGGTTCCTCATTTGCAGAAAATTAAAGTACCGACGTTATTGGTAGACGTCACTTGTCAATGTTTATAAAAAGAACACTATTCTTGAAATTTCTAAATGACAGCATGTTTAAAGTTTGTATTGTTCTGTCATAATGATTGACATCAGTGGTACGGTTTGACGTAGGGGTTCTCACGGTGAGACAAAAATAAGTTTCACTATCTAGAAGACAGTTGTTCAAAGAACAATAGTCATTCCTTTTATTAGAGATTCGTTATATGGTGTAACGTAGTTAGTGAAGTCATGAAAAGGAAGTTTAATTTGTAGACGGAATTTTCTTTTCAGTGAAAAACTGGAAAGGAAGAAATAGGAGGTAACTTCCCTTATATAAAACAAATCAATCTTTATAATTAACATATCATTGAAAATTTAAATCATAGGTCCACAGAAACCATACTTCAATACGTCTTTTACATCTAAACAAATTTCTAGTATTTGACAAAAAATTTTGAATTTAAGTATTCGGTAAATAAATAAATAAAAAACAATGTGAAGAGAGGAGAAGGTTCGACAGATAGAACCCGGATGTAAAATATTAGTCTTTTTATTGATTAATTTAAAAAAAAGTGGAACGCAGAAGGAGTTCGATAGAATAGATAGGGAAAGAAACCACGATTTGAACTTTTTCCTCGGGTGTGTGTAATGGTGAAAGTGAAAAAGTGACGAGTGAGCAAGATTAGGATCGAGACCAAGTGGAGAGATTACTTTGACGAAAAACTTCCAGTGAGAACAGGTCAGTACTCTAAGTTTCCATAAGAGAATGTGAAATAAAAAGACCCAGTACAAACACTGTCACGAATTGCGTCACGGGTAATTGGTCAGTTAAGAATTATGTAAAATTAAGAAAAGGGTGTTCTAAACAGATTACAATAACTAATTTGCTAATTTATATTTCATAAGAAATACACACATTTTCTAACTCAGTTTACTTTTAAATACGTCAGTACCAAAATGACAACGATTATATCGTGTTACGTAAAGTTATCACAAAAAAAAAAGTGAGTATAGGTCTCGTACCCCGGGTTATCAAATCTTTAAGTTGAGACTAAACAACATTAAGTAGAGGTAAGACTCATTATATTAATAAATCGACTTTATATTTTATTTATTCAAGACCCTCACATCACATGTCGTGTTACTGATATCAATTATTTTAATATACAAACTTTCAAAGATTCTCTCATCTATTATTTTCAAGAGTAGTGTTCTTTTTTTTACATATACTCCACTACCTACAATTGATTTGGATAACCCCACTGGTAAAACGTCATATATGTATATAGTAATAAACAATATGTGAACTTTGTTTATGTTACAATATACAGTCCATATAGAGTTATTTTGTCCTTTTTACTAGATCAAAGGACCGTCCCTTTTTTGGAGCCAGTAGATACTGATATTCGTCACTCTATGGTCGGAAGAGATCTTCTTTAGTTCACACAAACAAAAGATATAGACAATGACATAAAGACAAAACATTTGTTCAAGTAAACATGGTAAAGAAATCTAATGTGTATATTTCACTATGATATACTATAAACAGAAACAAATTGAATGAAGTGAAACATACTGTTAGAGATCCTGGTAGGTACAACGACGTTTACCGTAATAAAATAGGAAAACATACCGACTCCTTATAACGTATATACCATATATACCCCCTTCCCTATATAACCTTCTAACCATAACTGTACGTGTTAGTGTTGTGTGTGTGTGTGTGTGTGTGTATATATATATATATATATATATATATTATCTATTGATTATTCCTGGACCCGAAGGGTCCACCACGACCACCATTTCTTGGACGGACGGTTACGTCCTCTACGTCCAAGTTAGGGTCTCAGTCCTTCTAGGGAACCTCTGCCATACCGTTGGGTGAGGTTATAAGAACAGACTTCTTAGAGTACCTGTCTCCTCGGACCTCCCGATATCAGGTATCCCAACGTTTTCCAACCTGTACTGACTTCGCTGAAACGTTCGTTACCCCTTTTTTAGATTTTTTTCTCTCTATATACATATGCATATTGACGGATAGAAACCAAGGGGTAAGAAATAGTGTCGAGGACAGGGTCAGGTCGATGAACCTGTCGACAAAGGTTAAAGGGAATCACCGTTGTGGATCAGGTAGGGTGGACTGGTGACGGTTACGACTTCCCCTATTTTCAACAATTTGGGACCCGTCCTGTATCGGAGTCTAGGCAATAGATTTAAACCCGATTACCCTTTTGGTTGGTTAGTTGTAAACAAATTACGGGTGACATACGGTCTGAAATTTTTTTTTACAAAATAAGTATATATTTAAATGGGAAAATTTTACATATTAAGTCACCGAAAATCATATAAACATTTCAACACGTCAGTAGGGGTAAGAGATTAAAATCCTGTAAAAGTAGTGGGGTTTTTCTTTGGAACATGAATAATCGTATATGAGGACAGAGGTAAGGAGGTCGGTGTCTTTTGATGAAATATAACATAGAGATACCTAAACGGATAAAACTTGTGAACCGTATTCACCTTATTACATATCTGAAAATACAGACCGAAAATTTAATAAATATAAATAAATAAAAATAAATAAAAATTAATTAATTAAAATGAAACGTTATAACATAACCAAAACGGTATGTAACTGAACTTAGGTGGTACTCACATGTACACAAGGGGTAGGACTTGGGGGGAGGGTGGAGGGAGGGGTAGGGTAGGGAGACCCAGTAGGGTCACGTGGTCGGGACTCGTGGGACACAGTACGTAACTTGGACCTGACCACTAAGTAAATTGTATACTATAAAATGTACAAAATTACGGTAAGAGGGTATAGTAGGGTGGGAGCGGGAGAGGGTGTCTCAGGTTTTCTGACAAGATATGTAGACACAGAGAAAATGATAGAACGTATGTCCCAATAACAATGGTAGAAAGATTTAAGGTATACGCAATCATATGACATAACCATAAAAAGAAAGACCGAATGAAGTGAGACATATTAGCCGAGGTTAAAGTAGGTGGAGTAATCTTGACTAAGTTTACATAAGAAAAATTACCGACTCATTATAAGGTAACACATATACATGGTGTCGAAAGAATAGGTAAGCAGACGACTACCTGTAGATCCAACAAAGGTACAGGACCGATAATATTTGTCACGACGATACTTGTAACCCCATGTGTACAGAGAAAGCTAAGACCAAAGGAACCACACATACGGGTCGTCACCCTAACGACCCAATATACCGTCAAGACAAAGGTCAAAAAATTCCTGAGAGGTGTGACAAGAGGTATCACCGACATGATCAAACGTAAGGGTGGTTGTCACATTCTCCCAAGGGAAAAGAGGTGTAGAAGAGGTCGTAAATAACCAACATCCGAAAACCTATCACCGGTAAGACTCACCGTACTTTACCATGGAGTAACACCAAAACTAAACGTAAAGAGACTATTACTCACTACAACTCGTAGAAAAGTACACAAACAATCGGTAGACATACAGAAGAAACCTCTTTACAGACAAATCAAGAAACTGGGTAAAAAACTAACCCAGTAAATAAAAAGACCTTAACTCGACGTTCTCAACGAACATATAAAAACTCTAACCAACAAACAGTCAACGAAGTAAACGATAATAAAAGAGGGTAAGGCGTCCGACAGAAAAGTGGAACGAATATCAAAGGAAACAATACGTCTTCGAAAAAATTCAATCGGATTATCAGGGTTACAAGTAGACACAACATCACATGTAGTAATGAAGTGAATAAAATTATCGGATCATTATAAGATGTAAAACAAATATCTAATTAAACAACTACCCGTTAACCTAACAAAGATGAAAAATCAAAGATACTTATTATGATGAACCTTGTAAACACATCTTCAAAAAAACATTTGTACTCGAAAGTCAAGAGAAGTCATATTTAGATCCTTACTTTTACAAAGTATACCATTGAGATACAAATTGACACAAAATTTCTAAATAAATAAATAAGTAAAATAAAAAACCGATACCACCTAGACTAACGACACTCGTCTGAAAGAGATTAACACCTCTCACCCCTGATAAGAAACGACACCAAGCACCTGAAGAGTAACGTCACCGAAGAGAACGACACCTCGTGCCCGAGGTCTCGCGTCCGAAGTCACCAACTCCACGGGTCCAAATCAACGAGACGTCGTACACCGTAGAAGGGTCTGGTCCCTAGTCTGGTCACAGGGAACGTAACGTTCCGTCTAAGAATTGACCACCTGGTGGTCCCCCGGGACAATTGAAAACTCCTTGGTGGTTTAACTAAAGGTTTCACTGACGCGACGAAATATAGAATAGTCGTCACATAGTCATAAGGTTACAGTTCCAGAACGATGAACAATGACAGACGGAAAAACTAATATCGGTAGGATCATCCAGACTTTACTATAGAATAACACCAAAACTTAACGTCGTCGACTACTGATTATTACAACTTGTAGAAAAGTACACACATAAACTGGTAAACAAACAGAAAAAACCTCTTTATAGTCAAGTCTAGGAAACAGGTAAGAAATTAACCAACAGAAAAATAACAACTGAACATTTCTCAAGAAATAAGACCTATGATCGGTAAGTAGTCAATGATATATTCAACGGTTACAAAAGAGGGTCAAACATCCAAAAGAAAAGTAAAAGAACTAACACAAGAAACTCCGTATTTTCAAAAAATAAAGCTAATACAGGTCAAAATATATAAAAAACAACAACAAACACGAAAACCATAGTATAGATTCTCTGGTAACGGATTAGGTTCCAGTCCTTCTAAATAGAGATACGAAAGAAGATTGTCAAATACTGAAATCAAGAATGAAGATCCAGACATTAGGTACAAATGTAATTAAAAACATATGGCCCACTCCTTTCCCAAGTTGAGCTAAGAAAACATGTACCTATAGGTCACCAGGGTCGTGGTTAAAAACTTTACTAATAACAAAAGTGTAACTTAATTAACACGGGAAAAGTTTTTAGTTAACTGGTATTTATCTTCCAAAAAAAAAAGACCTGAGAACTAAGACATGGTAACTAGGAATACGGTGACGTGTAACCGAACTAATCGTATCGAGACATCATACTTTTAGAAACATGAAACTTTTAGAACTTTTACCGGTTTCAACTTCCTAAGTGTAGAAAAGTTAAAACTTTGAATGATGTTTCGATACGATTAGTTCTGTTACACGTCACCGTATTCTTAGTTACCATGTCTTAGTTCTCAGGTCCTTTTTTTTTGTGCTTTGAAGATAAATACCAGTTAACCATAATTCAGAAGACTTGGTCCTTACATCTTACAGAGAGGTAAATAAATTCAGAAATTAAAGAAAGTTATTGTAGGACATGAAAAGTAACACATTTATAACGAGAAAACAATTTAAATAAGGACACATAAAAAAGGAAAACTCCGAGAAATTTTACCTCAAGAGGAGAATTAAAATTAAAACCTACCAAATAACGATCATATATCTTCATCTTAACTAAAAAAAAATTATAACTAGAACACAAAACGTTGAAACGGTTTAAGAAATGAATCAAGATTACCATGTAACACACCTAAGAAATCCTAAGAGATACATGTTCTAGTACAATAGACTTTTGTAAAAATAAAGAAAAAAAGTAGACTTACGGAAATTTTTTTTACATAAATGAATAAATAAAAACCGACTTGTCCCAGAAGCAACGACACGTGTCCGGAAAAGATCGACACCTCTCATCCGTTATGAGAGGTAACACCAGGTGTCCGTAGAGTAACACCACCAAAGAGAACAACACCCCGAGATCTACGCACCCGAAGTCACCAACATGTGTCCCAATCAACGAGGTGTCGTACACCCTAGAATCAAGGGTCTGGTCCCTGACTTAGGCACAGAGGACGTAACCGTCCACCTAAGAATTAGTGACCTGGAGGTCCCTTCAGGGGGAAAATAAAGAATAAGAATTGATGAACGGGATCGATCATAAAGGTTATGTCAAAACTCCATTTCACCGGTTCCGTCTGTATGATAAGAACAAGGACTAAAATCTTCCTTTCGTAAGTCATAAAGTGACAATTTATACTACTATTGATCCAAAAATTACCTACCGGAAGTAGTTCAACTCCTTTAATAGAAGAAAAAGATCAAAATAACCCCACGAAAACAATTCTTTCTTACAACTTTTAACTGTCAAAAAATTTACACAGATAACTCCACTGGTACACCAAAACAAAAAATAAACTAAGTATAATGTAATTAATCGAAAGGTTACAATTAGACTGTAACACAAGGATCCTATTTAGGGTGAACTACATATTAGGAAATTTATATAACGACCTAAACCAAACGATCATAACTTGTAAAATTGAAACCATAAGTATTCCCTATAACTAGACATCAAACGAAGAGACACCACAGAATAAAACTATACTCCCATTATGACGGGAGTATATATTCGAACCTTTACAAAGGAGGAGAAGATAAAATTATCTTCTTAAAATTTTCCTGATCACAATTAAGAAATTTTGGACTCATCTTAAGTAACCGTTTCATAACCCTGAATCCACCCAAAAATAATAATTAAATTATAGAAATGTATGTTACTAAAATAAGTCTAAAAGATAAAGAAAAACTCAGTCAAAACCATCATACAGAAAGATTCTGACAATTAAATTAGGTCCGTAACTTAAACAAGAGTTTATTAAAAAAAAGTAAAATTTAAATAAATAAAAAATTTAGACCGAAGGGAACACCGAGTCGACCATTTCTTAAGTGGACGTTACGCCTTCTGGACCCAAACTAGGGACCCAACCCTTTTAGGGGATCTCTTCCCTTTCCGATAGGTGAAGTCATAAGACCGGACCTCTTAAGGTACCTGACACATCAGGTATTGCAGTGTCAACCTGCGTTAATTTAACTTCCTATTAACGAAATGTCTTAACAAAAGTAAAGACGGTTTGTAGTTGTATTTAGTCGGTATCCACATGTATACAGGGGGAGGGAGAACTTGGACGGAGGGTAGAAGGAGGGGTAGGGTGGTAAGATCCAACAATCTCTCTGGACCAAACTCAAGGGACTCAGTATGTCGTTTAAGGGTAACCGATAGATAAAATGTATACCATTAAATTCAAAGGTACAATGAGATAGGTATGTGGGATGGGAGAGGAAGGAGGGGTGGGGTGGGTACAGGTATTCAGACAAGAGATAGAGACAAAAAGGTAACGACGGGACGTTTATTAAAGTAGTCATGGTAGAAAAATATAAGACATAGATGTACAATCATATACTATAAACAAAAAGAGAAAGACTGAAAGAAGTGAGACTTCTTATAATATACCATTTCTCCCCTTCCATATTTCCTTTCATTCTCCTGTCATTCTCTTTAACATTTCTCTGTCACCTTTCTTCCTCCCCCTTTTATTTCGTACAGTTTTCCACGATAGATTGTTTTTACTTAATACTTACCATCTTGAAGTCTAAAAAAAAAAAAAAAAAAACCTCTCATCAGGAAGAACCTTAAGAAGTGTAGTACAACAATGTATAGACATTAAATGAAATCTTATCGAGGAATACCTGTCACACTATACACACACATATTAAAATTAGATATGGGATCCGATTAATTATAACTCAACCCACATATGTGTACGTATCACACGTTTTTTCTTTTCTTTTTTAAGTGTAAGATTATAAGAAATTAGTTGTGTCTCCCGGACAATTAATCGTATTATACATAATCTCTAATAAAAAATAACCATTTTATTTATCATAAGTTCTCTACACGTAACAATACACCGTTGGACCTACCCTCCCCTTAAACCCCTTTTTACCTATGTACATATATTTACCAACACAGGGAAGAAATAGGTAGACTTTGACAGTGTTGTAATAATTCACCGATATGGGGTTATGTTTTATTTTGCTAATTTTTTTATTTTTATTTCTCTACACGTAACAGATCCTTATAATATGACCAGGAAAGTGTCAACGTACTTGTTCTTGTCCCATACTTTTTGACCACTTGGACAATCAGAGAGGGGAAACCTTCCCGTAAGACATGAATCTTAAAGTTAAGTGGGACACATGTCGGAGAATTCTTCCAAAAACACTGGACTTTAGTCGATCTATTAAACAAGTCAGTACAACGTAGACGGAATTCACTTAGAAAGTAGGTTCAATGAACGAGTTCACGAATTCTCCTGTCTTTCGATCCCAAATCTTTCGAACATGACGTTCACTGTACTCGTAAAAATAAGAAAGAATGATTATTTTTTTTTACACACCGTCTTAAACTGGATCGTCGATTACCACAATATTTTAGGTAAACAATCCAACACCTCCTTCTCCGACTGACTGAAGTTGATGGACATTGGTAACCTTCGAAGGTTATTTTGGATGATTAGTCCTTATTAATTTGACCGAATTCAGTTAAACGTTTATATGATCCATTTCGTCGGACGAAATATTCCCCAAACCATTTACTCATACACGAGAGAAGTAGTTACATCGTAACTCATAGTAGGAATTTCTTCAAGTTTGTTTTAGTATATCAGACGAAAAAATACAATTTGTACCTCTTTAAATCCGGGTCTTGTTAATTCATCGTAAGAGTTCCAATCACATGTGTAATCACCACTTTCTCCCTGATCCAGTACCCAGATTACTGGCTCTTACGAGTGAACAGTACTATTCCCTCACTATAAAAGGTTTGTTTTTGTGTACTCTAACACTGGGTCTTGCAGACTATGCTGAATACCTCGACTATCCTGTCTTCTGAACCCTGAGGTCGTCCCGATTGTTTTGTGAGGGTAACGAAAGTCGGTAGAAATGACGAGAGACGAATGGGCATAAGGTCGAAGATATTAGGCTAAAAGAGGTTGAAGGAAATTGGCGTGATCCTTCAACACACACGCAATTCCAGCGAGTCAACAAAGGTTGAGAAACGCTGGGGTACCTGATATATCAGGAACCTTAAGAGGTCCGGTCTTATGACCTCATTCATCGATAAGGGAAGAAGTCCCCTAGAAGGGTTGGGTCCCTAGTTTGAATCCAGAAGGTGTAATGTCCGGCTAAGAAATGGTCGACTCGGTGTTCACTTCGGGTTTGAGGTGATCCTTCAATGAGTAATCGTTTCAACCCCTCCACCCACGGTCGTTATAATGTGTTACTGAGAAAGAAAGGTAAAGATGTGAGAGTATTACGTCCGGTTCCTTTTTCACACAAAGGAAACAGAATCCTACGTGTTACNGACGAATGGGCATAAGGTCGAAGATATTAGGCTAAAAGAGGTTGAAGGAAATTGGCGTGATCCTTCAACACACACGCAATTCCAGCGAGTCAACAAAGGTTGAGAAACGCTGGGGTACCTGATATATCAGGAACCTTAAGAGGTCCGGTCTTATGACCTCATTCATCGATAAGGGAAGAAGTCCCCTAGAAGGGTTGGGTCCCTAGTTTGAATCCAGAAGGCGTAATGTCCGGCTAAGAAATGGTCGACTCGGTGTTCACTTCGGGTTTGAGGTGATCCTTCAATGAGTAATCGTTTCAACCCCTCCACCCACGGTTGTTATAATGTGTTACTGAGAAAGAAAGGTAAAGATGTGAGAGTATTACGTCCGGTTCCTTTTTCACACAAAGGAAACAGAATCCTACGTGTTACTTAAAAGGACAAATAAGTTCGACTGGTGAAGAACTACCAGAGACCGTATGTATAAAGTTTACGACCTTTTAATTTACTTTGTTCTGGACAAAGTACCAAACTGATATCAGTGAAAGTTATTACAGTCAAAAAACTAGTTACAAAAACCTGAGTGTAAATAGGTCTGAGGATTTAGAAAGATGGGAGATACAAAATACTTACACATAAATGGTGTTCCACGATGTCACTAGAGCATAGAGTACAGACTTCCAGATCCTTGTTCGTATAACAAGGTTTATTAAGTTATGAGGTTCATAGCAATCAATCTTTCATATTTACTAAGGGACTATAGGTGTATCGAACTAATCAAGTTGAGTCTTAATCTCTGAGAAATTCAACTTTCTCTACAATTTCTAGGACCATTTGACAGGGACAGTTCCTGAGTGGGTCCAAGACGAATGTGACAGTGAATAGTGATTATTTTTACGAGAAATTGGTCAGTGTTAAATAAGGTTAAACTTAGTCGAAATTGACCGTCTCTCAAGAAAAGAAAAAATTTTTATTAAAATAAATTATTAAACAAAAACCGACACTACCCAGAATCAACAACGTGTCCAGAAAAGAGATCAACGCCACTCGTCCCCGATGAGAAGGAACGTCACGTGCCCGAAGAACAACGACACCGAAGAGAACAACACCTCGTACCCGAAATCCCACATACCCGAAGTCATCAAAACCACATACCCGAGTTATCAACCCCAAGGGTCCAAGATCCCACCTCCTAGTCGTCAAAACCACGTGCCCGAATCAACGAGGTACCGTACACCCTAGAAGGGTCTGGTCCCTAACTAGGTAAAGGACGTACCGTCTACATAAGAAATGTTGACTCGGTGGTCCCTTCGGGGTCTGTCAAGAATAAACTAATCTTTATGAAGAGGAACACTGAAAGTGTTCGGAGAAAAACATACCAAAGAAATCATACTACTTATGGAGATCAAAAAGAAAATGAATAGTCGGGAAATTAATAAACTTTCATCGAAAGTACGGGGGTAGTGTCGAAATTGTTAATAACTTCTTGTGTCTTTCTTGAGAAAAGAGTACCAATACAAAGACATATAGACTACATATTTTGTAGTTCACATTTTACAAAAATTTTGAAAATAATTGAAAAATGTCTTTACTAGACTCGAAACAATCTTCATAAACTTTTAATGTTTATCTATGGTATCATACTCTTTCGGGTCTTTGTCTACTTTGTTCCTAAACTCACAGTCGTGTAATAAACCCTTTACGTCTTATGAATACCCTTACCTCCTTATATATTCCTTTTCTTAGGTTGGTCACGTCCCATACAACAATTCGGTCAATAGTGTCACCCGGTGATCTCTCTTTAGAGTACCTCTTTAGGACCCTTTACTACATTTTATTTACGGAGTCTTACTACGGTGGAATCCCCACTTGACGATAGAGTCGTAAAGGTCGGACGAGGGTCTGTTCGACAGAGGGTGTTAAGACTTCAATTTTCGAGAGTCCGTGTCTCCTTCGGTAATCTTCAGTTGACGTAATGACGTATCCTGTGACTGTCGTAGACCCTATTATTCGTTTTATTACTATTAATAATTTATTATTTTAAAACTACATTAAGATAGACTTATATTTAATAGTATTTTCTTACAGTAAGACGTTATAATTGAACGTCGGACGAAACTGTGAATCATTATGTCATAAAGTATAGAAGGATACAGTTATTCATATTTAGATAAGTATAGTAATTACCACTATATGTGATACTAGTAAATAAATTGATTAAGAAACCAACCTGTAAATCTAACCAAGGTTCAAAAACATCAAGAATTCTCTCTACGAAACACAGTCAGAGTGACTTGCAACTTAAATATAAACCAAGTCGACGGTGAGTTGACATACAAATAATACTATTACACGACATTTCTATATTTGTCACACCCTTTCTTATGACACATAAGTTTACGGTTACTAAGTATGAAAGAAACGTCAAATCTTTATTATCAAGTCTATTCAAACATAAGTTTTATGACATAATATGGAACACTAATATAGTGTTCTCTGTCGATAAATCCAATATCTTTAAGGTGGAGTTCTTAAATTGTGGTGATGGTGTTTAATTCTAGGTAAATAAATATAAATGTTTTTAACTAAACCTAAACTCGACTCATGGTCGTCAGGTCTTGACAGTACCGAAGGACACCCATCAATATATCGACCTCATAAAAAGAGGAATCTTGGGAACAACAAACAATCAAATTTCGTCACGATTTAATACGGAGTATATGGGTACCAGAGTAGAACCACTCGTCCATACTATGGCAGAATTCAATCCAAAGACCCCTTTATCTGACTCTACCTCTACGGACATCCTCCAAATTACCCACATCCGAGTCTTTGTAAGACTCTTTGCAGTAGACCTCTGTAGGATAGGACCTAAGACTAACAACAACAAGTCAACGATTCTGGAAAGACTGAGAAACGTTATGGTACGTGACGTCGTACGGTCCGAAGGGACAGGAAGTGGTAGAGGATCTCAAAAGAGTCTGAGTACAGACAACTCAGTCACTACGGTAGGTCGGTAGAGTAGGAGACAGTAGGGGAAGAGGAGGACGGGAGCTAGAAAGGGTCGTAGTCGCAGAAAAGGTCACTCAGTCGAGATACGTAGTCCACCGGTCTCATAACCTCAAAGTCGAAGTCGTAGTCAGGAAGGTTACTTATAAGTCCCAACTAAAGGGGATATTGACAGATCAAACTAGAGGAACGTCAGGTTCCCTGAGAGTTCTCGGAAAAGGTCGTGGTGTCAAGTTTTCGTAGTTAAGAAACCACGAGTGAGTCGGAAGAAATATGTACTGATGATCATTTTGGCATAGAAACTGATAAACCTGGAAACAGCGTTTCACCATAGAGACTGAAAAATTATGAAACAAATCCAAACAATCTCGAAAAGAAGGTTCCTCGTTCGTAACAAATTAAAGTACTGACGTCAGCGGTAGGTTTCACTAAAATCTCGGGTTCTTTTATTTTAGACAGTGACAAAGTTGAAAAAGGGGTAGACAAACGGTACTTCACTACCCTTACCTACGGTACTAAAAGTAAAAAGACTTACAACTCAAAATTCGATCTAAAAAGTGCGAGGAGAAAGTGGGAGTAGTTCTTCGACAAATCAAGGAGAAGTGAAAGACGGTAATCCCACCATAGTAAACGTATAGACTTCAACAACCATAAAGAGAGTCGACAGAATTAACGTCGAACACTCAGTAAGTCCGGTCGTAAAGTGTACTACATGAGACGTATATTCAATTGATTCTCCTACTGTTATATGTCGGAACTGTATGACGAAAGGGTTTAAAACTTGGTCAAGCAAGAAGGGTACAGACCAAGATTGACAACGAAGAACATGAAGTATGTCCAAAGAATCCTCTGTCCATTCCACCAGACCATAAGGGTAGAGATTCTTAAAAAGTGTCAATCAACACTAGCTGTATCAGTTTCCGAAATCGTATCAGTCACTTCGTCTTCATCATAAAAAACCTTAAGAGATCGAAAACGATACTAGGTCGCCTACAACCGTCAAACTAGAGACCAAGATCACGGAAAAGATTTAGGTTGAACTTGTAGACCTTCAAGAGTCAGGTGCATGATAACTTCGGATCGAACTTCCTAAGACTCGTAATGGAATGATCGTACACTTTACTCACGTTAACATGTCATATCAAACTTGCAAGAAACCGGAACGGAAAGAAACCCTAACCTTACTTCGGACTGGAAAAGGTCAGGACATCGGTGACGACCTAAAAGGTTTAAACAACTGTATAACTCATGTCGTGTAAGTGTCGTAGTATAAAATCCTAACATTTATCGAGTCGACCTTAAGATAGTGGAGGTGATCGAAACAAGTATCATTATGAAGGATTCCGGGTGAATTGAAGTGCGAGGTCTTACAAACCGAGATCTACTCACTGGTACGGTACTACCAATAGACCCAGTGATTCTGGAAAAAACATATTAAGGAGACACGTAAGAACTGTGGAGAAGAATTAGAAAAGTCAAAGACAATCCGGAAACAACAAAGACACGAAATAACACGGGTAGAAACGTACTTTACAAGGGAACTATAGAGGTTAAAAGAACTTCTCTAGAGATCAGAAAGGGTAAGATAATAAAAGGAGATTAAGAATCGTAACAAGTGGATCTTCCGAAGGAATAGAGAGGAACGATAAGAGACCTTAAGACGTAAGTCAACCCATATAGAAAAGGAAAGTGGAAACGAAAAGCGAAAAGAAGAAAAGAGTCGTTAAGGAGGAGAAAATGAAGTCGTTCTGTTGGTGAAACGGAAGAACCTATAAAAAGAACTATTACCAAAACCAGTGGTGGAGGATATGTTACAATGTTTGGAGAGAGGTATCAAGAAGTCCGTGAGGCAAATGGTCTAGATTAGGGAACTTGGATAAACAGTGGAGATCACATATGAGTATTCCCTAAACTAAATCCAGTGTGGACTTCAGATCACCAAAAGGGATGAATTTAAAAATTCGGACTTAAAACGTTATTCCTCGAGTACTACACTCGATGTCAGTCGAGGTCCAGAACAAAAATAACTGACATATCTCGAAGGGGTAGAAACCGATGTTTTTTATTTTACTTAGACTAAAGCCACAACTGGTAGACCACTACAGGTGTAAAAATCGGCAGAGAACATAACAACTTTCTCCTGTAAACGATACTGGTCACTCAAGAGAACCGTTTTGAGAAAAATCGGAAACGGGACGAAGTAAAACATGAGATACCGGTTTGAACGGATAATGAGGTCCATAGACAAATGAAGTATGAAAACATAAGGTTAGTAGATACTACTTTTCCTGAAAAACCCACACACAATGAGAAAAAAAAAAAAAAAGGGGGACCTCTTTAAATGTTCCGATCGTCCTTTTTGAAGTTTAGGACTGTAACGTCTTTGAGTAAGAGAGAGGAAAAGGTGTGTAGGACATAGGGAAAATGTAAATTGATCGGGAAGACGAACCGATCCATAGATATCCGAAACAAGTAAACGATAGTTTTTCACGGAAGTTCACTTTCACAATCAACAAGTCGACACAGGTTAAGAAACGTTGGGGTACCTGACATCGGACGGTCCGAAGAGACAGATACCTTAAGAGGTCCGTTCTTATGACCTCACCCATCGGTGAAGGAAGAGGTTCCTTAGACGGACTGGGTCCCTAGTTAGGGTCCGGAGGACGGAACGTCCATTCTAAGAAATGCTAGACTCGGTAGTCTCTTCGGGATCCCTTCAATAGTTTCCTGTAAGGTTACCCACGACTTATCAGAAGGAAAGGGGAATACTACATTGTGTTACTTACGATAGAGTAGGTTGAAAAAAATGGTGTGGTCATGTCCCTGAGAAAATTTTATATATATAAATAAATAAATAAAAACACGACCCTACATCAACCCCGTGTACTCTAGAAATCAACGTCGTACACCCTAGAAAATCAACACCGTGCGCTCGAGAAATTCAACACTGTACCTCCTAGATCAAGGAACTGGTTTCTACCTTGGGTCCGGGGGACGTAAACTTCATACCTCAGAATCGGTAACCTGGTGTTCCCTGTAGGGTCATGTCCCGGAGAAAAGGAACGGACGGACGAAGAAGTGTGTTCTTGAGATTTTACTGGTACACCATCGGTACATCATTTTATATTATTCTGAAAATTATGACACAAGGAGAGACCTTCGTAAAAGAGATTCGTTTGATCTTTACGGTTCGGACATTTCTTTCGTACCTCAACGTCACTGTCTTTCATGAACCCCATGATGACCTCTCTCTATAAGGATGTAGGTATTGGACCCAAAGAAAAGGGATAAACCTTTGACAGGGGTATGTTACCGGTAACTAAACACACTTTGGTTAGGACTTCTTAGTACGGGTAGGTATGCACTATGACACGTAAGCATTTAGACAGGGTGAAGAGATAGGCCGGACGTCCAAACCTCCTTACATCATACACTATCCCTGTCACTATGAGTACCAAAGACCCAGGTGATAGTGTAGAGAAACCATTATAACGAGTGAAGCAGACTCTGTCACTAAGAAACATATGACTACAACAGATTCCGTGAACTCCGTCCTTTTAATTTGGACAGGGACTTTATCCAAAGTTATAAATTAAACCTCCTCTACAGAGTCGTTCGGGGGCCGATCACCCGGGGATTTTTGAAGTGACTGTGTCCATCCGGACTTAAAAGTATCTCAAAAAGAGGATATAAGACCTCACGTACACAGAATAGTTCCACATGTGTCATGAACGGGTAAAGAATGTGTCATTCAAGTTTGGTTGTACTTTACAGACTACAGTATCTTGTTATTCCATCTACAAGACACCTTTCAGGTCTACCAGATCCATAAAAGGTGATACAATATTACCTCACATGTCCCTTCGGACCGTACAACGTCAGGTACCCTAGTTCTTCTCAACCTGTGCTGAACCACTGACTTGTTGATGTTGTATTGCCTCACACTTTCTCAATTGAAGTAAGACCACGTTCTGGTAATTACATATGACAACAGGTAAGGTACATTTTCGTTTGACGATTACGAGGAGGACGAGCGACCCATAACTTTTAATTGTGTAAACAGTCTAATTATCGGTGTATGGTGAATTATTCCACACACAATTAGACGATATTGTTACAATAGTGTAGGTAAAGTAATCAATGTTGATCCTAATGATGAATCAATTCAAACTCTATAATAAGAACATAAAATCTCCAGTCTCTTCTGTTTATGTATACTTATGTTACTCATGGTATATTACCATGACTAGAGACTGTAGGGGTGATCTCGTCATAACAAAAATAAAATGTCAGAAGGTCCCTACTCCTCCCTTATAGTTCCCAAAGGTGAACCTGGACAGTATTATCAAAAAGAAAGTATCCAGTCCTTTGGTTACACTCCCAAGACGGGTAACGACTCATACAGGTGAGGTTGTTACATAAATACATGGTCCTTTTAGTGGTAATCTAGTAGAAAACACATAAAATTAAGAACCTTGATTACCTCAGTAATACTCTACCTGAACCCGGTTCTAAGATAAATAATGGACCGGACGAATAAGATTGTCTTAAACTAAGGAATAAGATTGTTTCCACACTAATGTAAAGTCCGGTACCCTATAGGTGGAGTTACAAGTAAGTCTGAAATATAGGTTGTGGGGAGTTTTGGAACATATATAAGGGAAAGGAGTCAAATATTATTTGGATTCTTTTCAGAACCCTTGCTGACCCCTTTATTGATACCGTGTGTGAACGACAAAATAACGTCACAAGAAGAATTCCATAGACCAAAGACATTAACTACCCAAGAATCAAACTCTTGACAGAATCTAGACCTTTGATCCACTCCCTAATACAGAAGGGTGCCCCCGGTGATTAGAATTGTAAAACGACTAGGTCATTAAATATAGTGACTACTTAATAAATTTAATCCAATTTGGAAACAGTCTAGGGATAAAACGAAGACCTGTATGGTACAAGATATCTAATGACACCCGATCCGAAGGGATCGACGACCAGGGAACGATGAGTTCTCTTATGAATGTGGACGAAACGAAGACTGTTAATCCACGACGGTGGACCGGAGAGGATAAGGTCCTAATATTTCAACGATAATCCCTCGGATCATCGGATCAAGACAATGTGTTAAAGATTGACAGTCGGAGAAGAATGTCTCTTGACTCGTAGAGGGACGACGACGTCGGTTAGGAGTGGTAATGTAAAACATAACAAAACCATTTACCTTACAGGAGCCCCGGTAGAGTCCATTATATTAATCGACAACTTAAAAGATGAAGTAAATTGTGTCCTGCAAGGAAAATCTTTCGAAGATTCTTGGTAGTGTCTTTGAATAATCTTGACTTACAGTTCTAGGAATGATCATTCAAAATTTAGGTCACAATATCCTCTCACGGAGACATAGTTGTTGAGAGGGCATCCGACGAAATATTGGACAAGGGGTTCTAAGTCGTAGGAGTCCTAGAAGAAGGAACGTGTACCAGGGTCAAAACCTGGAGACGTAACAATGACTCGACGATGTCGAGTAAACAAGGAGTAAAGAGAGGATAGAATCGTTTGGGTTACGGGGAGGAGGGGTTAATACAAACCTAAAATGAGATCAATAATTAGACCAAAGGTCCTGTGTTCAACCACCGTCTAGGACTCTTCCCGTTCATAACAAACATTGAGAGGGTAGATAAACTTTGTAGACGCATACGAAATTCGTTTTCACAGTAGAAGATTGTTCTTACTTACTTCGTAAAGACGTCCGAGTCTCCTAAGTCTGTATGTCCCCAAGTTCCAAGACTCGTCCTAGATCGATCTTAGGAATTGGGTTCAGAGTCCCAGAGTAAGAAAGGTAGAGTCCCGGGAGTGAAACCGTATCCTTTAAAAGATCCCAACTTTTACGCTATAAAAGACTTTAAGACGAAGAGAATACTAATCCAGGACTCGGTTACTACTGAATTCACGACGGAACATCCTAGAATGAGAAAGTTAATCAGGGAGGGAGAGGAAGGGGATGACACAGGTGTTCAGACAAGAGACAGAACAGATACACACACACAAACCAGTGGTTCAACACAGGTTGAGAAACGCTGGGGTATTTGACGTCGTGCAATCCGAAGGGACGGAAAATGATAGAGGGCTTCAAACGAGTTTAAGTACAGGTAACTTAGTCACTACCGTAAGTTGGTAGAGTAGGAGACAACGGTGGAAGTGGAAAACGGGAGTTAGAAAGGACCGTAGTCCCAGAAAAGGTTACTCAACCGAGAAACATAGTCCCCCGGTTTCATAACCTAAAAGTCGAAGTCGTAGTCAGGAAGGTTACTTATAAGTCCCAACTAAAGGAAATCCCAACTGACCAAACTAGAAGAACGGTAGATCCCTGAGAGTTCTCAGAAGAGGTCGTGGTGTTAAGTTTTCGTAATTAAGAAGTAACGATTCGGAAAAAACACCAGGTGGACAGTGTAGAAATGTACTGATGACCTTTTTGGTATCGAAACTGATATGCCTGGAAACAGCCGTTTCACTACAGAAACGAAAAATTGTACGACAAATCCAAATAGTATCAAAAGGAAGGTTCCTTGTTCGTAGAAAATTAATGTACCGTCGTCAGAAGGGACCATAGAGTCTGTCATTTCTTAGACGGACGTTATACACTCTGGACCTAAGTTAGGGACCCAGTCTTTCTAGGGGACCTCTTTCCTTACAGATGGGTGAGGTCATAAAAACGGACCTCTTAAGGTACCTGTCTCTTTGGACCGTCCAATGTCAGGCACCCCATCGTTTCTCACCCTGTGTTAACTCACTGATTGTGAAAAAGATGGAATGATGCAGAATTTTCATCGAAAGGTTGATCTTCTCCGACTCAACTCGGAAGAAAAGAGCAAGTAAAAGAGACTAATACCTTTACAAAGGTAGACATCACAAGTCACACCGTCGATGATTGATATACACCGACGAACTTTACACCGATTTCACTGATTTTTTAACTTAAAAATTTTAAAACGAATTAAAATAGATTAGTACCATATTTTAATCCCTGAAGGGACCATCAGGTCACTAATTCTGAGACGTGAAGGTTACATCCCCCGAGTTCAAACTCGAGACCAACCCTTTGAATTCAATGGTGTTCGACGCGATTCGGTGTACATCCATCACGATGGTTTGACCTGTTCCAAATTTCAGGACTACCGGGCATATTTAGTCCCACTCATAGATGAAATCGAAGGTCTTCGTTGGTTATGATTAAAGGGGTCTACAGGGTGAAAAAACTAACCAAAGGAATTCTCTCAAGTGAAGTACTGGTCGATTCGGGAAAAACAACAACAAAAAATCAGTGATTCAGTACAGACTAAGAAACCTCCTATAAAAATCTTAGAATTCATAAACATCCTAGAATTCATAAGTGTAAAAGGAAACTTAACTACTCACTAGTAGAAATCAGATAAAAGAAAAGTGAATCTTTGTGACTAGCACAAGTCTTTGTTGATACGTTAAGGTGTTTGGAACATTAATGATGAAGAGAGTATAGAGAGTTTACGGTCTATATAACGTATCGGTGACGATGAGGAAGGTCTAGTATTGGATTAGTTGACGTTAACCTCTCGGTATTACTAAAATGACTGAAGGAACCACCGAGTCTGACATTTTCGCGGACGGATCTCACGTCCTCTGGGCCCAAGTTAGGAACCCAGGCTTTCTAGGGGACCTTTTCCTTTACCGTTGGGTGAGGTCATGAGAACGGACCTTTTAGGGTACCTGTCACCTCGGACCATCCGATGTCAGGTACCCCAGTGTTACTCAGTCTGTACTAACTCACTGAAGTGAAAGTGAAAGTCACTAAAATGACGAAGTCGTATGGTTATGATGGTTATGAGATAGATGGATCTCTCTACTTCAGGAGTGACGGTCGACCGGTCGTCCACTGAGTCGAGGACTTATGGTAGGAATCTCGGACGATGGATGGGGTAAGGATTGTGTAAGACTCTAATGGATCCTCGTTCTCAACTCTGTTCCAAAGTCCACGTCCACTGCATAACTTTCTCACGTGAAGTCCTTCTTTGAATTTTCTCTCTCTTCCCGTTACGAGACCACGTAAAGTTTTACGAAGGAAAAGGAGAGGGGAACTTCTTTTTGGTTCCCCTAAAGAGAGGTCTTATATGACACCCTTAGACCAGTCTGAGGACCTCTATTTAGAGGGTCAGAACACCTACGGGACGTACTGACTTAGGGTAACCTTAAAAATTGAGAGGCTCAACAGACGTGATTCGGAGGTCGTTAAACAGTCAGTGTCAAAGATGGGTCCGTGACCAAGGACACGATAAAGATCAGTACTTAGACGAGACAAGATACGAATTGTTATGTTTACTACTTCATAAAAATGACTCAGACCCGTCTCTAAAGTCGTAAAAGGTTTCTTTTGAATATAGATTTTGACAAGAAGGTACCAACAAACCCTATTAGTACATCTTTTAGTAATGTTTACTATGTACAAATTAATTCCCTGTGGGGGGGGGGGTCTTAAGGACACAGAAAATACAATCGAACCTCCTTTGGACTTGGGTAAGACTTTTGGTCGGTCACTAGTGAATATACGATTTTACCGTATATTCAGAGGACACTTTGGCAAAACTTGTTGAGAACACTTATACTTTGTTAGATTTTCTAAACTTAAAGTCGTGTTATTGACAAACTCACACATAAAATAAAATAAAAAATTTCTAAAAAAAACCACACCTAGTCAAAATCACAAAACTTAAACAATGTCATAACGAAGACAAGACATAAAACACAAAAACCGATTTTGTGTGCACCCTAGAACCTAGGGGTTGGTCCCTAACTTAGGTATGAGGACCTGTTGGTCCTTTCGAGGATATTCATACATAAAATTTAGTATACAGTCATTTCTTGTCAAAGAAGATTGTAGTTTTTTCTCGTCTGAAAAATTACCTTATTTTTTAAACTACTTTTTATCGAGTCAAAATGTTAAATCGAATTTTTCCTGCAATTTATCTTATCTAACGATACCTATGTTGTTGTATCTCAAGTATTTCAAAAGTTTATATTATTTAGACAACCTAAAAAGATATGACTTATGTTCATCTTTTTTATTTTCTCTATCTCCTTCGTCCTCTCCTTCCCCTTTCTTGTACTTTACTACACCAATGTCCAGTTCAGACTGAACTGTTATCCCGACCCCGGAGACCTTATATTTAGTGTGACTTTCAAAAGGGTCGACCTCCGTTCTCCCCGTCCGAAGATCTGAAAATTCAGTCAGTAAATTATTGTGGGGTCTGTGATTGGATACATGGACCTTACGGATGAAACATGAAACTTGTCATTAAACTTTAAACCTCTTGAAATATTTTTTCACCGAAGTCCGGGTAGGACGACAAGTGAAAGAAGACTCTAAAGGACCAATTAAAAAACTTTATTTCACGAAAATTAAAAATAAATAAAATAAATACAAATTAAAAAACCGATACGACACAGAACCAACGACGTACGTCGGAAAGAGATTAACGTCGTTCGTCCTCGAAGAGAACAACACCTCATGTCCGAATTGACGGGGGGTCGTACACCCAAGAATCAAGGGACTGGTCCCTAACTTGAGGACTTAGGACGTAACCGTCTCCCTAAGAGTTGGTGACCTGGTGGTCCCTTCAGGGAAGGATCAATTCAAATAACCTCTCCTTATGATTATGGTTTTCAGTTATCAGGGAGTTTATAAGTGTAACCAGTTCGACACTATAAACTCGTCGTCTTATTACTATAATTAGTAATGATAAGATTCTTAACTACTTTTTGTACTCAGACAATTTCAATCACTCGTCTTCTGATAGGTTTTCTTTTTTAATTATATTCAATTATATTTCATATATTTTTGTAGTGTTTATATTTTACATGTGCAATTGTCCAGTAGAAATTACAATTAAGATCCATGTGTGTTCTCAACAACAATAAGTCAGTGATTCTACAGGTTGAGAAACACTACGATACTTGACATCGTGCGGTCAGAAGGGACAGGAAGTGATAGAGGGTCTCAAACGAGTTTGAGTACAGGTACCTCAGCCACTACGGTAGGTTGGTAGAGTAGGAGACAGTGTGGGAAAAGAAAAACGGGAGTTAGAAAGGGTCGTAGTTCCAGAAAAGGTCACTGAGTCGAGATACGTAGTCCACCGTTTTCATAACCTTAAAGTCAAAGTTGTAGTCAGGAAGGTCACTTATAAGTCCCAACTAAAGGAAATCCTAACTGACTAAACTAGAACGACAGGTTCCTGGAGAGTTCTCAGAAGAGGTCGTGGAACTAAGTTTTCGTAGTTAAGAAACCGTGAGTCGAAAGAAATACCAGGTAGAGAGTGTACTCTCGATCACCATCCGTTTTTACGACTATTAAATTCTCCGTCTCTACCTTTTCTATCAAGAAGAAAAGAAAATTTGTCAATACTCAAGTATGACTGGAGTCAAATAGTATACACGGATACGTACGTACACACGATTCAGAGAAGTCAACACAGGATGACTTCTCTGTCATTCAATGAAGAATTTTTCGGAGACATGTTCTTTTATTCGTTCTTTTAATGTAACCTGACTTTATGATAGGAGACCCCGTTTACACCGAAAGAATTCTTATGATCCTAAACTTACACACAGTATGAATTTAACCTCTTCCTTTACCGTCGGGGGAGGTCATAAGTACGGACCTTTTAGGGTACCTGCCGTCTCGGACCATCCGATGACAGGTACCCCAGCGTGTCTCAGTCTGTGCTGACTCGCTGAAGTGAAGTGAAGTATGAATTTATTAAACCTTTGTTAATTTATGTTAATAAAGTAGACCAATAAATTCTTTGACTGTGTAAACAAGATATAAAAGGGTAGGAAAATTATAAGGAAAAGTCACTGTCCCATTAGTGAAGACAAAGGAAGAAGTAGACAGATTAAAGGAGGAAGTTCGTCTTACGTCAAGATTCCTCGTCTTCCCTCTTTTATAGAAGAAAGAAAAATTCTCAAAAACTCGAAACAGTGAGTCAGTACAAGTTGAGAGACACCGACGTACCTGACACCGGGCGGTCCGAGGAGACAGGTACCTGAAAAGGTCCGTTCTTATGACTTAACCCAACGGCAAAGAAGGAGGATTCTCAAAAATCTTCAAAACGCCCAAAAAAATCCTTTTTTAAAAGACATAAGGAGGTAAGTTGAGTCACAACGTTTTCCCTTATGAAAAGATGATATCAAACTTTAGGACACGATCTCTAGAGACGAGAACCAAATCTGTAAAACGACACAATAAGATTTTATTTACACCGGTTCAAAGTCTCGAACTCATATCCTTCAGAAAGACATCACTACTAACCCATGACAGTAGTAAGGAATAGGTGGATCCGACACTAAGTTTGTTTTGTGGACCAGATGGTTTTGAAATATTTTTCATTGTCGGACCTCTCGATAGGTTTCTACGGAAGTTTCGAATTATGGATGTCTCTCGTGTCTACGAAAGTCGTCCTACTCTTACTAAGGTCTTCCCCAAGTCGGAGGTGTAAAACTCATTAGTTTTGACGTCTTCCGAAAGTTCGATATTTAGACAATTATGAATATATTTTCACAAAGTACAAGTCTTATTTTTTACATAAGTAGTGACAATACCCGTGTATGACTCTTAAAGACTAGAAAACCTTCTGTCTACGACTTTTTTTAACGTTGTTTTAACCGTCAGTAAATCAAGTCGAAAAATTAAAATTTTAATATGTCTACGAGTTCCTAGAAGTACTTTACACCACGTCACCTCTACTCACATCACGTCCTTATCTTTACCCCGTGATCCCTCTTATCACTAGAGACTCCTTCATCTTTTGTTCCGACATTCTTTAAAACGGAATGCTTTTGGCCGTGGTCTTTTAGTCGGAGTAAGTAAACAATTAAACAAAAACGTAAATAAATAAGAAGATATATTGTTGTTTTCCAAATAAATCAGAAATAATATACGGTCTGTACCTTTGGTTCCTTCGAGATTGTATCGTCGAATAATGAAGACGTAGAGAGACATTGATGTCACAGTGAGAGAAGAATCTCACGGACGAAGAAACGAATAAAGAATAAGTCAAGAATCTTAAAGTGTTCGGGAGATCTCAGAAAGAGACTGTACTTCAAAATCGGAACCGAAAGTAACAATTTACTGGATAAGAAGACCCTAAAGAACCAAGTCTAAAGACTCTCTCTTTTTAGACTAACCGAGTCAAGTAACTCGGTATAGATAACCATGATCTATACAGTATCCTAGAACGTTCCAAATACGCAACTGACAGGTAAAGGAGAGGGATGGTACGTCGGATCAGTTTTATCAACAACAGTTCCACTACGACCCCGTGTCAGTCAACCATAATTTATCCTCCAAACTCGACATTTATCCCCAGTACTTACTCTGTTCATCGTCCTTAATCACAGGTTATGTTACAATGGTCTTTAAATCCGTCATTTAACCAGATATTACTCCCTTTTAGGGGAATTAATATAAATTACTAGGTTCACTATAAGAAGATTAAATAAGTGGTAGAGATAAATTATGTCTTGAATGGAGGTTTTATGAAGAATTGAGAGAAGAGAGTTTGAAGACACGATAATAAAGAAATCAAAGAAATTATAGAGAGAACCTAACGTCCTTTATCACACTCAAAGGACGGAGAAGTGAATCATGTACTCACTACATGTATTCATGTCTAGAGTGATAAAGTAAAAGTCTGAACTCTTGGAAGTGTATTTCTAATTCCGGTCCAAGGAATTGTACCGTCCGTACGGTAGTCAGAAGAATAGTATGGATTGTAATGAAACGGCTGATTCCAGGCAGATCAGTTCCGATACCAAAAAGGACACCAGTACATACCTACACTCTCAACCTGACACTTCTTCCGACTCGTGGCTTCTTAACTACGAAAACTTGACACCACAACCTCTTCTGAGAACTGTCAGGGACCCTGACGGTCCTCTAGGTTGGTCAGGTAAGACTTCCTCTAGTCGGGACCCTAAAGAAACCTTCCTTACTACGATTTCGACTTTGAGGTCATGAAACCGGTGGAGTACTCTTCTCAACTCAGTAACCTTTTCTGAGACTACGACCCTCCCTAACCCCCGTCCTCCTCTTCCCCTGCTGTCTCCTACTCTACCGACCTACCGTAGTGCCTGAGCTACCTACACTCAGGCTCACTTGAAGCCCTCTACCACTACCTGTCCCTCCGGACCGCACGACACTAAGTATCCCAGCGTTTCTCAGTCTGTGCTGACTCGTTGACTTGACTTGACTTGACTTGTAATGTTCTTTACTTGACGAACATTAAGGAAAAGTGTGGTACAAAAAAAAAAAAAAGATAGAAATCCGCAAACAAATACGACAATGGAAACGAAGTTTATGGGAAGTGGAATAAAATTTTTCTATAATTGTCTCTTTTTATGATAAAATATAAATGAGGTCATAAACGGTAAAGACTACGAAAAACAAGGAAGAACTTCTAGATGAACCACAATAAAGTGAAGACGGACTTTTTGAAGATATTATGGAAAATAGTAAATCCAGAGGACTACTATTTAAACGTGTCCAGAGGACCACGGTCCTAACGTACAAAAAGAAAATACACTTTTATAAAAATACAACGAAAGTAATGATTGTGTAAAAACGACCTGTTTCTTAAGACCCAATTCCCAAAAAGGAAAATCGCGAAATTTCTACAAGGTAACAGGTGTGAGGAGGTAATAAAGACTTTTCTACAGTCATCATTAAATTTAATAACAACAGGAAATACACAGTCAAAAGAAATGAAAGTCCTAAAAAAGAAATAGAAATCAAAAGTCTCTAAACTAACAATACTCATCTGTACTAAATGAAGTAAAAATATGACACACCACCGGTGACTTGAAGAATTTCGACATTTAAACAAAGAAAATGGGTTTAAACCTCAAAAATTAGTGATAAATTTTTTATAAAGAAGATAAGGTAAGATTTAGAGAGGAAGACATTGAAGTTATTAAGAATACAGTGTATATGATCTAGATGACTATAAAAGGTATCCGGGGACTTAGAGACAAGTATAAAAATTGAAAAAAAGAGAAATAACAAGTCTGCCTTATTAAGGATCACTGAACAGAATCTTAACGGACTTCAAGGAACCAGTAGAGATAAGATGACAAGACGGGTAGATTACTTAAAAATTTTTAAAACGATTACTATCAATCTTAGTCAAGTCAAGTCAAGTCACGTCAGCGAGTCAGTATAGGCTGAGAAACGTTGGGGTACTTTAACGTCGTGCGGTCCGGAAGGACAGGTAGTGATTGAGGGCCCCAAGTGGGTTTGAGTACAGGTAGCTCAGTCATTACGGTAATTCGGTAGAGTAGGAGACAGCAGAGGAAGAGGAGGACAGGGGTTAGGGAGGGTCGTAGTCTCAGAAAAGGTTACTCAGTTGAGAAGAGTACTCCACCGGTTTCATGACCTCAAAGTCGAAATCGTAGTAAGGAAGGTTTCTTTAGGGTCCCGACTAGAGGAAGTCTTACCTGACCAACCTAGAGGAACGTCAGGTTCCCTGAGAGTTCTCAGAAGAGGTTGTGGTGTCAAGTTTTCGTAGTTAAGAAGCCACGAGTCGAAAGAAGTGTCAGGTTGAGAGTGTAGGTATGTACTGGTGACCTTTTTGGTATCGGAACTGATCTGCCTGGAATCAACCGTTTCATTACAGAGACGAAAACTTATACGACAGATCCAACCAGTATTGAAAAGAAGGTTCCTTATTCGCAGAAAATTAAAGTACCGACGTCAGTGATAGACGTCACTAAAACCTCGGACTTTTTATTTTAGACTGTGACAAAAGTGACAAGGGGTAGATAAAGGGTACTTCACTACCCTGGTCTACGGTACTAGAAGCAAAAGACTTACAACTCGAAATTCGGTTGAAAAAGTGAGAGGTGAAAGTGAAAGTAGTTCTCCGAAAAATCGAGGAGAAGTGAAAGACGGTATTCCCACCACAGTAGACGTATAGACTCCAATAACTACAAAGAGGGCCGTTAGAACTAAGGTCGAACACGAAGAAGGTCGGGTCGTAAAGAGTACTACATGAGACGTATCTTAAATTTATTCGTCGCACTGTCANAAAGTGAAAGTAGTTCTCCGAAAAATCGAGGAGAAGTGAAAGACGGTATTCCCACCACAGTAGACGTATAGACTCCAATAACTACAAAGAGGGCCGTTAGAACTAAGGTCGAACACGAAGAAGGTCGGGTCGTAAAGAGTACTACATGAGACGTATCTTAAATTTATTCGTCCCACTGTCATATGTCGGAACTGTATGAGGAAAAGGATAAACCTTGGTCAGACAACAAGGTACAGGTCAAGATTGACAACGAAGGACTGGACGTATATCCAAAGAGATGAAATTTAAGGAACAAACAATTAAGGCCATAAACCTAGTAGTGTTTCAGTGGGAAGTAATTTCACAAAAATAAAAGTCTGACTCAGTGTAAAAGTATAAAGACGTATACAGTTCATTGAACCCCAACATTGAATCTGTTACATTTATGATTTTATTACAATACCTCCGAAACCTCAGATGATATAAGGAGGTTTCTCAACAAAATTGTATTTTAATTCGAACAATCTGAGTTAGACTTTTAAAACACAGAACCCTTTATTTAGTATATAGGTAGTAATCGACTCGACGAACTTCGGACAGGTACGTACATAGTAAGTAATCAGTTAATTTCTAAACCTATCTTAAATATATGTCTTAAAACCTAAGAAACAGAGACCAAGACAAAAGGTGAACGAGGTTTAAGATAGGAGACCAATAAGTCCGGTCTTTATGATACTCAAAAGATAGTCAAAATCGGTTGGATACAACAAGGTTGACATTAAACGGGAGTCAAATTTTCGATATTTTTACCGTTTACTTGAGGTACGGTAAGGGAAGTGGGTCGATATGAAAAAGAAGGTATTTAACGGACGAAAACCAGTGAGAGATTTCCTATGTCCCTAATAAAATATAACACAAATCTATAATATCGAGGATATTTAATGTTTACGTAACCAGGTCATCTAAAACCAGTGTATTCTTAAAATCGAGGAAAAGAAAGAAAGAGAGAGAAGGAAAAAATTACGGTTTCTTGTAAATAAATAAACAGATCTTAATCAATTCTATAATAGAGGAGTCTCTTTGGAAGGGAAAATGGATGGAGGGAGTCCAACTTTCAATCAATCGATGAATTCTTGATCAATTCACAAGGGAGAAACCCGAAAGTATCCTGAAACATAGTTTAAACTAATATGCGAAAAATCTAAAATCACTTTAATGAATACATATACGTAAAAAAAGGTCGAATGACGTTATTAAACTTGAGTCCATGAAACAAATAAATAGAAGTATAGGGATCACAGATCATGTTCTAGGTCATGTACCCGATTTAAAGAAAAATAATTTAAAAAAAATTAAAATTTTAGAAATTAAGAATGTACGCAAGGGTTTGTACTTGGGGGGGAGGGTGGAGGGAGGGGTATTGTAGAGAGACCCAGTAGGGGTACGTGGTCGGGGTTCGTACGACATAGGACGCAGTCTGTATCTGACCGCTAAGCTAAGAATGTACTATCATGTGTACAATCTTACGGTAAGAGGGTTTAGTAGGGTGGGAGAGGGAGAGGGAGACTCAGGTTTTCAGGTAATATGTGTAGACACAGAAAAAACGACAGAACGTATGTCCCAGCAGTAACGGTAGAAAGATTTAAGGTATATATACACAATCATATGCTATAACCACAAAAAGAAAGACCGAATGAAGTGAGACATATTAACCGAGGTCAAAGTAGGTAGAGTAGTCTTGACTAAGTTTACATAAGAAAAATTGCCGACTCATTATGAGGTAACACATATACATGGTGTCGAAAGAATAGGTAAGTAGACGACTACCTGTAGATCCAACAAAGGTACAGGACCGATAATATTTGTCACGACGCTACTTGTAACCCCATGTACACAGAGAAAGTTAAGACCAAAGGAGCCACACATACGGGTCGTCACCCTAACGACCCAGTATTCCATCAAGATAAACGTTAAAAAATTCCTTAGAGGTGTGACAAGAGGTATCACCGACATGATCAAACGTAAGGGTGGTTGTCACATCCTCCCAAGGGAAAAGAGGTGTGGGAGAGGTCGTAAATAACGAACGTCTAAAAACCTAGCGTCGGTAAGACTGACCACACTTCACCATGGAGTAACACCAAAACTAAACGTAAAGAGATTATTACTCACTACAACTCGTAGAAAAGTACACAAACAATCGGTAGGCATACAGAAGAAACCTCTTTACAGATAAATCAAGAAACCGGGTAAAAAACTAACCCAGCAAATAAAAAGACCCTAACTGGACGTATTCAACGAACATATAAAAACTCTAATCAACAAACAGTCAACGAAGTAAACGATAATAAAAGAGGGTAAGTCTTCCGACAGAAAAGTGGAACGAATATAAAAGGAAACAACACGTCTTCGAAAATTAAAATTAATCTAGGGTAAAGAAATAAAAACGAAAATAAAGGTCATAAGACCCTCCACCTAGTATCTCCTAGGACGACACTAAATGCAGTCTCTCACAAAACGGATATAAGAGGAGATCCTCAAAGTATCGAAGACCGGAATGTAAATCTAGAAATTAGGTAAACGTCACATAAAAACACACTCCACAATCTTTCACTAGATCAAAGTAAGAAAATGTTCACCAACTGGTCAAAAGGGTCGTGGTGAACAATTTCTCTAACAGAAATGGGGTAACATATAAGAACGGAGGAAACAGTTTCTATTCCACAGGTATACACACACCTAAATAGAGACCCGAAAAAGATAAAACAAGGTAACTGGATATAAAGACAGAAACACGGTTCGGTCAGTAGACAGAACTACTGACACCGAAACATCATCTCGGACTTCAGTCCGTTCAACTAAGGAGGTCAAGGTAAGAAGAAAGAGTTCTAACGAAACCGATAAGCTCCAAAAAACATAAAGGTATGTTTAGAACTACATAAAGGTATGTTTAGAACTTTAATAAACAAGATCAAGACACTTTTCATACCGACCATCGAACTATCCCTAACGTAACTTAAACATTTAACGCCATATAACTAAGAAGGTTTGGTACTTGTACCATATAAAGAGGTAGATAATCACAGGAGAAACTAAAGAAAGTAGTCACAAAATATCAAAAGATATATATCCAGAAATCAAAGAAATCCATCTATATAAGGGTTCATAAAATAAGAAAGGCAATGTTACCACTTACCTTAACAAAGGAATTAAAGAAAAAGATGAAAGAGTAATAATCACACATCCTTACGTTCCCTAAAGACACACAACTAAAAATATAGGACGTTGAAATGATATAAGTAACTAATCGAGATCATTAAAAGACCACTCAGAAATCCCAAAAGATACATCTCCTAGTACAGTAGTCGTTTGTCACTTTCAAAATGAAGAAGAAAAGGTTAAACCTAAGGAAAATAAAGAAAAAGACGAGACTAACGACACCGGTTTTGAAGGTCTTGATACAACTTATCATCGCCACTTTCACCTGTGGGAACAGAACAAGGACTGAAATCCCCTTTACGAAAGTTAAAAAGTGGTAACTCCTATTACAAACGACACCCAAACAGTATATATCGAAAATAATACAACTCCATACAAGGAAGATAAGGACGAAAGACCTCTCAAAAATAGTATTTACCTACAACTTAAAACAGTTTCCGGAAGAGACGTAGATAACTCTATTAGTATACCAAAAATAAAAAGTCAAACAATTGTACCACTTAATGTAACTAACTAAACGTCTATAACTTCTTAGGAACGTAGGGACCCTATTTCGGGTGAACCAGTACCACATACTAGAAAAATTACACAACAACCTAAGACTAACGATCTTAAAACAACTCCTAAAAACGGAGATACAAGTAGTCACTATAACCGGACATCAAAAGAAAACAACACTGTAGAAACAGTCCAAAACCATAATCCCACTACAACCGGAGTATCTTACTCAAACCTTCAAATGGAAGGAGACGTTAAAAGACCTTCTCAAACTCCTCCTATCCACAATCGAGATGAGCTTTAAAAACCATCTTAAGTCGACACTTCGGCAGACCTGGACCCGAAAACAAACGACCTTCTAAAGACTAATGTCAAAGTTAAAGGCACGAACACTACCCAGACAATTCTAAAAGATAAAGAAGGACCAAGTCAAAACCTTTTAACATGAAAAGATTCTTAAACAGGTAAAGAAGGTGCAACAGGTAAAATAACCGTATGTTGACGACTATCATCAGAGAATACTAGGAAACATAAAGACACAACAGACAACACTAGAGAGGTAAAAGTAAAGATTAAAATAACTAAACTAAAAAGAGAGAAACGAAGAACTACTCAGACCGATTACCAAACAGTTAAAATAAATAGGAAAGTTTCTTGGTCGAAAACCGAAACAACTAAAAACGATACCAGAGAAAACAAAGAAAACGTAAATAAAGACGGGATTAAAAATTCTAAAGAAAGGAAGATGATTGAGACCCCAAGAGGTTGAGAAGGAAAAGATCAACGAAATCAACATCTCAATCCAATAAATAAACTGAAAAAAGAACAAAGAACTCCATACGGACATAACGATACTTGAAAGGAGAATCGTGACGAAAATATCACAGGGTGTCCAAAACCCAACAACACAAAAGTAAAAGTAATCAAAGATACGTATAAAACTAAAGAAAAAACTAAAGAAGACACTAAACAACCAATAAGTCTTCACACAACAAGTTGGAGGTATACAACCTTAAAAATTATCAAAAAGAGGACATTAACTCTAGATTAGAATTACGTAATACCAGTCTTTTCTACGAACCTTACTAAAGCTAAAAAAACTTAAATAGTTCAAATCTAAATACCGGGTCCTACACTAGATAGGACCTCTTCCAAGGTACTCGTGAACTTTTTTTCCACTTTAAGTAACAAAACCCCACTTTACAGGATATCTATAGTTAATCCAGATTGACTAGATTACATAGTAAATTTCAAACGCAAAGAAACAATTAAAAGACAAATCAACTAGACAGGTATCCACACTCACCCCATAATTTCAGAGGGTGATAATAACACAATAACAACTAAAGGGGAAAGTATGAACAATCGTAAACAGAATGTATAACGCCACGAGGATATAACCCACGTATATATAAATGTTAACAATATAGAAGAAGAACCTAACTAGGAAACTAGTAATACATCACCGGAAGAAACAGAGAAAAGTGTCGGAAACAAAATTTCAGATAAAATAGCCTATACTCATAACGGTGAGGACGAAAGAAAACCAGAGATAAACGTACCATATAGAAAAAGGTCGGGAAGTGAAAGTCAGACATACACAGGGAACAAAACTCCACCCAGAGAACATTCGTCGTATATCTCCCCAGAACAAAAACATAGGTAAGCCGGTCAGAAACGGAAAACCAACCCCGCAAGTTGTGTAAATGAAAATTCCATTAATAACTATTCATACTAGGACAATGGTAAATGAAATAACAAAACCCAAGTCCAAATATATGGGAAAAACACAAAGGACAGATCTCTTATAGGAAATCTTAAACAACCTCTCGACCAAACCACCACGATTTAAGAGAGTCGAAAACGAACGGACATTTCGAAAACTAAAGAGGAAGTATAAACTTACTCTAGGAACGACCCATGTCATTAGACCCGGCATCCAATAACAGAAAGTAGTGAAATTCATACAGAACGGTAAGGGAGGACCGGACTTCTCAAAGATAACTTTCTAGTTGACAATAGCAATACGCTTAGGGGAACACACAATAAACAACAAAAAGGGAACGACGAAAATTATAAACAAGAAACACAAACTATAAACAATTAAACTAATTATACACAGAACCCCACAAAGGGGAACCCAAATAGGATAAACCTTGAGAGACACAAAGAACCTGAACCCACTAATAAAGGAAGGGGTAAAATCCCTTCAAAAGCTGATAATAGAGGAGTTCCTAACAGAGTACTAGAAAGAAAAACAGAAGAAGAAGACCCTGAGGATATTAAGCTTACAACCTCGCAAAGTGTAACAGGACCTCCAGAGACTCTAACAGGAGTAAAGAAAATTAAGTAAAAAGAACAAAGGAGAGACTAAGTAAATAAAGATGGTAAGATAGAAGATAAAGTGATTAGGATAGAAGACGGAGGCAATAAGATGATAAACAACGGAGGTCTCACAAAGACTAGAGTAAATAACGCAATAAGCAATATAAAACTGAGAAAAAATAAAGAAGATCCAGGAACAATTTGGAAAGAACGTAGAAGAGTTAGGAACAGAGATCCGATAAATAGACACTAAGGTAAAACTAAAGTTCTAAAACCTGGTAAAAGTGATAGTTATAAACCTTCAGGAAGAGTCCATCTAAGGGATGAAGAAGGAGAAAACAAACCAAAGCACCCGTTGAGAGGACAAGGAAATGGACGACTCATAAGGAGACAGAGAAGTAGAACCAATATAACGACGCAAACCCCACCGGAAAAATATAAGACCATTAAACACCTCAAGAGAAATAATACCTCGAAGGAGTGAAACCCACCCCAAGATAGTCACCGAACAGTTCCAAAGGACCAATCCCTCCGAACACAACCTCAAAACCACCCACCTCGACCCAAAGAAGAGAGACCTCACGTCACCTCACTGGGCATTACCCAATACTCTGTAGTTTCCAAAACCTTATTAAAACTCGACGGACATATAACTTCGAGTCCCCTCACAAGGACACAACGACCTCTTAAACACACCATACAGAACAAAACCTTGAACAACCGGGAACCCACCTCGAACTAAAGTCACATCCATACTTCCGTAAACTACTCGAGGATAACGAATTACAAGGGACTTAAGTTCTCAAGAGATTACAAAAGTCCGAAACCTAAATTCGGAGGACGAAGACCAAAAGTCAAAATAAAAATATCATCGGAGATCTGAAGAGGTAGATATGTCGTGACTACTATTTTGGAGATCCAATTTCTACTTTTCAAAGAGGTGTAACTCCCTGTGAGTCTCTCCAAGTGACTCAATATTCCTCTTCTCTTCTACCTCCCCCATCAATCTCCATTGACCTTACTCTACGCCACTCTAGTTTTCTCCTCTCTCGTTCTATCGGTCATCAGTGAAGGAATACACGCGAGATATCAGACCTGGCGAGTCTCTATAAATGTCTCAATATGCCCCTTCTCCTCTTCCTCCTTCATCTGTCTCCACCGGTCCTCCTATTCTCTCTCCTTACTCTTCCTCTCTCTGTTTAGGACGGTCATTGGTCAAGGAATCCACAAGAGATGGCAGACCTTGTGTGTCTCTAAGTGTCTCAACCTATCTCTTCTCTACCCCCTCTTTTCTCTGTCTCCGGTGGACCACCTCTTTTTCCTCTCAGGTTNTGACCTTACTCTACGCCACTCTAGTTTTCTCCTCTCTCGTTCGATCGGTCATCAGTGAAGGAATACACGCGAGATATCAGACCTGGCGAGTCTCCATAAATGTCTCAATATGCCCCTTCTCCTCTTCCTCCTTCATCTGTCTCCACCGGTCCTCCTATTCTCTCTCCTTACTCTTCCTCTCCCTGTTTAGGACGGTCATTGGTCAAGGAATCCACAAGAGATGGCAGACCTTGTGTGTCTCTAAGTGTCTCAACCTATCTCTTCTCTACCCCCTCTTTTCTCTGTCTCCGGTGGACCACCTCTTTTTCCTCTCAGGTTTCCTCCTCTCTCACCAGTTCGGTCATTAGAGCGAGATCCATTTGAACCCATCACTTCAAACCCAAAAATTTACATGTTTTAACTGTTGTTTTTGGATTCTCGTTTCTCGTTTCTAATTTTTAGATCTCATCTCCAACCTAAAAGTTTTTATGTTATAATTTTCTTCGTCTTCCTTTTTCCTTCTTTCTTTTTTTCTCTCTCTCTCTTTTTTTTTGGTGTTCTTAATAATTTTTTTTTTTTTTAGGTGGTTGTTGGTGGGTTTCTGATATATACCACAAACGGAATTTTTTTTTTTTTGTTCAGAAAAAAAATTTTTTATCATTATCATCCAATATCTTTATTTTTAATCTCCTCTTTATCTCCTGAATTGTTAATTTTTTTTCAATCTTTTTTTTCTTTTTTTTTCCTTACTAAAATTTTTATCATTTTTATATGGACCGGGAAGAGACTACAACACCCGGCACACCCTAGTGAAGGTTCCACCAAGGGAGACAAATTGAAGAAGAAATACGACCAAAAAATCCGAGTGATCAAGTCAACGCGACACCCCTCTCCCCTACGAGGTTTGTTTATCGTGACAGCACACGGGTGTCACAGAGTCGGGGCGAACAGGACAGGGAAGAGCGTAGCGTGTTTGGCGAGGCCGAGATGGTACGAGTCGGCCCTTGGCAGACCCCGGCCGGGATCCGACGCACGTGAAGGGCCCAGATTCGGCGAGTCCAAGCGGCGAGTCCATCGGGAGTCTCCGTGTCTAAGCCAACCCTGACGCAAAACACGGGAAGGGTCCAGGCTCATCGAGTCCTCAAACCACTCGCGCTAACGACTCTGAACAGCGGAAAAGACGGCGACGACGAGTCAAAAGACCCACCTGGCGACCGCGGGGAACACTCCGTCTGCCACTGACAGGTCGTGGGGGTCTTCAGAATCGTTTCTTCGGACGAACGTCAATCCATTCAGTTCAGAGAGGCCCAGACGTTAACGGGGAAAGGTCGGGAATGCCGAGACCGACGGACAGGGACCACCCCCTACCAGACGTCGGTCGAAAAAGACAAGGTAGGAAACAAGACACGAGCCAGGACCACCACAGAATACAAGCTCGAAAAACACGTCATCGATAGGGTGTCAGACCAAACGATCGGATTCAATCTAGCAAGACCAACGCGTACCCCGCAAGGACGGGCTAAGAATGTTTCGTGACGTCGGGCGTGGAGGGCGCGAAGGGACGGGACGGGGGTGATCCAACACCGCCTACGTCCGCAGACACGACGAGAAGGCGACCCCCTCAATGACAACCCGAACATTAGAGAACCAAAATTAATAAAGAAATAAAAAGGGAAGGACAATACAACGGGAGACACAAAGGTTCCGAGCGGTGTCTGAGCCGTCCCTCTCACAAAGGACCACAAACCTTTGGAGAGAAGAATTTTAAGGGAAGGGTCTTGCCCGAAGGGAAGGACCCTGTCTTGAGGGAGGGGTGGAGGAAACAGAGGAAAAAGTAGAAAATATAAAAAAGGATGGACAAAAACTTCTGTTACCAGACGAAAAGACCAACGGACTACAGGAGACGGTCGGATGTCTTCAACAAAACACTTCAAACGAGTCGCAACTTTACAAGAAAACTCCTTAAACACTCCCTCTTTCACCAGAAGGGCAGCATAAGGAGGTGGTAGAAATGGACTCTAGATTTATAAAACAACTTATAAGATATAACTATGACTTAACTAAGACATAGCTATCCGGTACTCTATACTAAAAATACTAAGAGAGGGATAACAATTCACACATTCCCATATCATAGGTCTATAAGTTTAGTGCGCACATTCCTATATCACAGGTTTATAAGTTTAGTGTCTCAATTTTCACTGTACCGGTTAGATGAAGAACCACATCATCCCATCCTACCAATACCTCTGTCAGTTCATCAGACCTCAGAATCTTTTCCAAAATCTAGGACGTTACCATTACTGTTAAGGTGGATATTTGACTCTATCTTAGTTACAGGATAAATCATCCGTTACTACCACCCCTGTTCTCTTCTTCAATCGGTATAATACCCGGATGTCCACGGACCTCCAAGAATAGAGTAAGCGTCGTTGACTAAGGTCTAAGAGAAGTGGATCAGACGTTATCGGAACCGTGACCGACTCAACTTGGAATTCAGACCACTAGAAGTTACTAATTTCAAATAAAGAAGGTCCCCTGTACAGTCAGGACGAGGGTCTTTACAGTACAAAAAACTAATCAAAGTAATCCGGAATTCGAACATAAATAGGAATTTTCCGGTGATTGATTTCACTTTTATGATCACCTTCCTCATTGTCAAATCTTCTATCAGTTAATTGACTATCAAATGACTCTGGTTCTGGTCCGTTCTTACACGGTATACTACTCAAATTTATCAGAGATCGTACACACCGTCACCTTACCTATTCTGTCTTCTTCCCGTTGACATTTTGTAAAGGTACAAAAAAAGTCCCCTGGGAACAGGTAGTATCTGAAAGTTCTGGGTCCGGGAATCCTATGTTACAAAAGGGATAAAGAACTCTTTTTCTACTTTTTTTAAACACTGATAATTGATACAAGATATTCAAAATGTTTCCAAAACATATGAAAAGATATTTTATATTTAAAGTGTAATATCGTTAGTAGCTAGGTTTCATTGACAAACTTTAAATACGGTCCAAAGACAAATAACATAGGTCATTTCCTGTTTCTTTTTGGACGGATTATTGAACAGAGTTTACTCTATTATCTCAATACTGTCCTATGATAGTACAGGCTGAGACACACTGTGGTACCTACAGGTACCTTAAGAGGTCCGGTCTTATGACCTCACCCATCGGAAGGGGAAGAGGTCCTCGAGAAGGGTTGGGTCCCTAACTTGGATCCAGAGGACGTAACGTCCACTAAGAAATGGTCGACTTGGTGTTCCCTTTGGGATATACACTTTCTCTCTTGATGATAAAATAAACCATGACGTATAAAGAAATTAGTAAGTTTTACAATAAAGTACATATCGGGATTTAACTCCATACGTTATACGAAGAAAAACCAAAGAGATTCAGGATCACACATTGAAACAATTACTCCACGAAATCTGTGACAACACCAAGAGGAATTATGAATTCTCCTCACCTTCTCGTACGTACTATTCATGTATTACTGGTTCACACTTCCATAGGTAGGAACATTCACTCGAATTTCGAAAATATTCACTTGTTCTAACTTTTTCTTTGTTGAAGTCATGAAACCTCTCAATTAAAATAAAACCCTTCAATCGTACATGTCCAAATATTCCAGAGGGTCTACTTCATCAAACTTTTCACAACTCACTACTCTGCAATTTCCGTGTATGTCTACAATCGACAATGTAAAGACAAAGTTCGAGACGGTACACAGAAGGTAATCATATTTGGATAATTTTAATAATGTAGAGAACTTTACGTCACCGACTACCGTGAAGGTAAGAACAAATAATAGAGAACAACAACAGTCATAAGAACGGTATTATACTACGAAAATATACTCCAGTGACTTATCGTCCTTTGTACAAACGACAGTGAAGTCTTTATATAATAAAACATTAAATTTTTATACGAAAATAAATGAGATGGGTTTGAGATTTTATTCTATCAATTATTTCTGATTCGAGACAATGAATTAAAGTGTGATATACTTTCACGAACTTTTGATGTAAAGATTTATAGAAACTTAGTAATAAAAAGGGAAATGTAAAAATAGAGGTCAAGTTGAGTAATAAATTTGATGGATTCCATTCAGGAAAGGACAAGAATACGTTTTGACTATAGATTTATAAACCTAAGGATATTATATCCCGTATTATAAACCTATGGACCGGACGAGTGTTGGGGAAAGACTTGTTTTTCTGGTCATCGTCGGGAATTCGTCTCCACCGTTACAAGTCCAAATATCCTAGAGTTATGGTATTGGTGTCAACTAATTTGGGTTTCCATAGTCAAACTGGTCTCCATTTTAACGGTTATAGACAACCTAGTATCTTTTTCGTATCCTTAAGGTTCCTTTGTAGATGAAGACGAAGTAACTGATACGATTTCGGAAACTGTCACACCCAGTGTTTTTTGATCTTTTAAGAACTTCTCTCTTAATGGTCTGGTAGAATAGACACAGGACTCTTTGGACATACGTCCTGTTCTTCGTTGTCAATCTTGACCTACACCTTGTTGTCTGTCAAGTTTTAACCCTTTCCTCATACAGTTCCGACATACCACAACAGTGAGACGAACAAATTAAATATACGTCATGTAGTACAGTCTAAGACCCGACCTACCGAGTGTTCAACCTTAGTTAGTTCAACCTAACAGTTCTCTTTATAGTTGTTGGAGTATATACGTATACTATGGTGAGATTACCGTCTTTCCCTTTTTGATTTCTTGGAGAACTATTCCCACTTTCTCCTCTCACTTTTTTGATCGAATTTTGAGTTGTAAGTCTTCCGATTCTAGTACCGTAAACCAGGGTAATGAAGTACCGTTTATCTACCCCCCTTTCACCTTTGTCACTGTCTAAAAGAAAAGAACCCGAGGTTCTAATGACGTCTGTCACTGATAACGGTACTTTAATTTTCACGAACGACGAATCTTCTTTTCGATACTGTTTCGATCAGTTCCATAATTTTTCAGTCTCTGTAGTGAAACGACTGTGTCCAGGTATATCAGTTTCGACACTAAAAAGATCATCAGTACATTGTTACACTCTCGACCTGGTAATTATTCCGACTCGTGGTTTCTTAATTACGAAGACTTGACACCACGACCTCTTGTGAGAACTCTCAAGGAATTTGTCGTTCCTCTAGTTTGGTCATTTAGGATTTCCTTTAGTTGGGACTTATAAGTAACCTTCCTGACTACGACTTCGACGTTTGAAACCGGTGGACTACACTTCTCGGTCGGGTAAACTTTTATGGGACTACCACCCCTTCAAAACTCCCGTCCTCCCCTCCTCCCTCGTTGTCTTCTACTCTACCAACCTACCGTAGTACCTGAGTTACCTGTACTTAAACTCGTTTGAGGTCCTCTATCACTTCCTGTTTCTTCGGACCGTACGACGTCAGGTACCCCAGTGTTTCTCGACCTGTACTGAATCACTGATTTGTCGTTCTTGTTTTCCATAGTTTACTGGACCGTTCCTTCACTCACTCGGATAATACTCTCAAAACCGACTCTCACCTCGGGACCACGGGGTATTAACCGGTTATGGTTGTTTTCGAAGAGAACCTCTCAAACTTACTCTGTGGATGGAAGAAACTTTCCCAATATAGTAACAAAAAAGGTCCTCGTCATCGTTATTTCTGTCACTAATCCAATACCTCGTGATCCTACACCTCGTTGTTTTCAGATGACAACAGACACTACTTCATTCGTATAACGATTTTAAGAGAACAAAGGAATTACTATGGGGTCAAGAGGTACCGGATCGATATACCGACAACTCTGGTAAAGGTAAAGAAAGTTTCTGGATGGGAAGAGTATATAGGTATTATCTTGGAGTATTTAAGTTTATTGTACTCTTTCAAGGGATGTTAAGATTTTTCAGGTCTAGTGAAGAGTATAAAATTGTACGTATATGTAGAGGACTCTTAGAATAATTTTACGTCCAAGATTAAGTCATCCACACCCCACACTGGACTCTAAAACGTAAAATCTATAAAGGTTCATTGTGAGTCAAGTCAAGTCATCGAGTAAGTACAGGCTGAGAAACGTTGGGGTACTTAACGTCGTGTGGTCCGGAGGGACAGGTAGTGGTTGAGGACCTCAAGTGAGTCTAAGTACAGGTAGCTCAGTCACTGTGGTAGGTCGGTAGAGTAGGAGACAGCAGGGGAAGAGGAGGACGGGAGTTAGGGAGGGTCGTAGTTTCAGAAAAGGTTACTCAGTTGAGAAACGTACTCCACCGGTTTCATGACCTCAAAGTCGAAATCGTAGTAAGGAATATTTCTTTAGGGTCCCGACTAGAGGAAGTCTTACCTGACCAACCTAAAGGAACGTCAGGTTCCCTGAGAGTTCTCAGAAGAGGTTGTGGTGTCAAGTTTTCGTATTTAAGAAGCTACGAGTCTGAAGAAGTGTCAGGTATATTCAATTTATTCGTCCCACTGTTATATGTCGGAAGTACATGAGGAAAAGGATAAACCTTTGTCAGACAACAAGGTATAGGTCAAGACTGACAACGAAGGATTGGACGTATCTCCAAAGAGTTCTCCGTCCAGTCCACCAGACCATAAGGGCAGAGAAAGTCTTAAAAGGTGTCAAATAACACCAGGTGTGTCAGTTTCCAAAACCGTATGAGTTATTTCGTCTTTATCTACAAAGAGACCTTGAGACAACGAAAAAACTACTAGGTCACCTACAACCGTTAAACTAGAGACCCAGGAGACGGAAAAGATTTTGGTCAAACTTGTAGACCTTCAAGTACCAAGTACATGACGACTTCGGACTGAACGTCTTAAAACTCGTGACGAAAGGATCTCACACTCTACTCGCGTTAACACACCATCAAACTCGTAAGAAACCGTAACGGAAAGAAACCCTAACCTTACTTTTGACTGGAAAAGGTCAGGACACCGGTGACGACTCAAAAGGGTTAAACTACCGTATAACTCACTTCGTGAAATTGTCGTAGTAGAAAGTCCTAAACTTTATCGAGTTGACCTTAAGGTAGCAGAGATGGTCGAAACAAGCATCACTACGAAAGATTCCAGGTGAACTGAAGTGTAAGGTCCTACAGACCGAGATCTTCTCACTAGTTGGTAGCACTAATAGACCCAGTACTTCGAGAAAAAACATATCAAGAAGACACATAAGAACGGTGGAGAATTATAGAAGACGAAGGCACTCCAGGTATGGTAAAGACAGGAAATAGCTCGGGTAGAAACGGACTTTACAAGGGAACCATAGAGATTAAAAGAACTTCTCTAGAGATCAGAAAGGGTAACACAAGGAAACCAGATAAAGAAACGTAACTAGTGACTTCTTCCGAAAGAATAGAGAAGAACGATAAGAAACCTTGAGACGTAAGTCTACGTAGATAGAAAGGAAAAGAGGAAACAAAAAGGGGAGAGAAGAAAAGTGTCGATAAACATTCCAGAGGGGTCTGTCGGTAAAACGAAAAAACGTAAAGAAAAGGTATCCCTACCAGAAGTAGTCACAGAGGACATGTTACAGTGTTTGGAGACAGGTATCAAGTAGTGCGTGAGACAGACAGTCTAGATCCGGGAATTTAGATAAGGAGTGAAGGTGACATATTAGTATTCCCTAAACTAAATCCAGTATGGACTTACCAGATCGCCAAAAGGGCTGAAAGAAGTTAAATTCAGACTTAAACCATTATTCCTCAAGTACTAGACTCGGTGTCAGTCGAGGACCAGAACAAAAATAACTGACATATTCGAAGAGGTAGAAACCGACCTCTCTTATATTAGTCAGACTAAAGCCACAACTGGCAGACCACTACAGGTACACATCTCAGAAGAGAACACAACAACCTTCTCCCACAAACGATACTGGTCACGTAAAAGAACCGTTTTGAGATAATCAGAAACGGGACGAAGTAAGACGTAAGGTTCCGGTTTAAACGGACAATGAGGTCCACAAAGAACTGAAGGATGAAAACGTAAGGTCAGAGGACATTACTTTTCCTGTAGTAAAAACCCACAATCAAGACTTTCCAGAACATCCGGAAGTATCTTGGTAAGTTGAAGTCGAAGAAGTCGTAATTAACAACCCCGTATCTGAACCTAATGCCACTATAACTTACCAAACGGAACCTTTGCTTGTCTCTAGTAAGACAGCAAAAACTCTAACACAGGTTCATGACGTAAAGTCTGAGAAAACAACTGGTACTACCGATGAGGTAAAGAGGACTCCCTAAGGACGGGCGTCATCATCTATATTACCAGTAGACGCAATTTAAGTGGGTAAGGTCAGGTAAAATCAAGTGACAAAGGATCTTACAGCTACAAGTGAGAACGGTAGAGAACAAACTGGTGAAGGTTAAACGGAACTAAGTACTGGACTGTAAGGTACAAGGATACGTTATAACGAGAAATGTCGTAGCCTAGGACGAAGGTAGTGGTCAGTGTAGGTGTCGACCAATAACAAAAACGAAACCGTGGTAGGGAAGTAAGAAAGACCTCAATAAAGAGGTGACTAGAGGTCATCACACA
>SJYO01034137.1:38054587-38235207 GCA_006410555.1 Capra ibex
CGTGAGACAGATAGTCTAGATCCGGGAATTTAGATAAGGAGTGAAGGTGACATATTAGTATTCCCTAAACTAAATCCAGTATGGACTTACCAGATCGCCAAAAGGGCTGAAAGAAGTTAAATTCAGACTTAAACCATTATTCCTCAAGTACTAGACTCGGTGTCAGTCGAGGACCAGAACAAAAATAACTGACATATTCGAAGAGGTAGAAACCGACCTCTCTTATATTAGTCAGACTAAAGCCACAACTGGTAGACCACTACAGGTACACATCTCAGAAGAGAACACAACAACCTTCTCCCACAAACGATACTGGTCACGTAAAAGAACCGTTTTGAGATAATCAGAAACGGGACGAAGTAAGACGTAAGGTTCCGGTTTAAATGGACAATGAGGTCCACAAAGAACTGAAGGATGAAAACGTAAGGTCAGAGGACATTACTTTTCCTGTAGAAAAAACCCACAATCAAGACTTTCCAGAACATCCGGAAGTATCTTGGTAAGTTGAAGTCGAAGAAGTCGTAATTAACAACCCCGTATCTGAACCTAATGCCACTATAACTTACCAAACGGAACCTTTGCTTGTCTCTAGTAAGACAGCAAAAACTCTAACACAGGTTCATGACGTAAAGTCTGAGAAAACAACCGGTACTACCGATGAGGTAAAGAGGACTCCCTAAGGACGGGCGTCATCATCTATATTACCAGTAGACGCAATTTAAGTGGGTAAGGTCAGGTAAAATCAAGTGACAAAGGATCTTACAGCTACAAGTGAGAACGGTAGAGAACAAACTGGTGAAGGTTAAACGGAACTAAGTACTGGACTGTAAGGTACAAGGATACGTTATAACGAGAAATGTCGTAGCCTAGGACGAAGGTAGTGGTCAGTGTAGGTGTCGACCAATAACAAAAACGAAACCGTGGTAGGGAAGTAAGAAAGACCTCAATAAAGAGGTGACTAGAGGTCATCACAAACCCGTGGATGACTGGACCCCTCGAGGAGAAAGTCATAGGATAGTAAAACGGAAAAGTATGACAAGGACCCCAAGAGTTCCATTCTTATGACTTCACCAAAGGGTAGGGGAAGAGGTCACCTGGTGTAAGACAGTCTGGGGAGGTGGTACTGGTCGGGCAGAACCCACCGGGGTATCCCGTACCGAATCAAAGTGACTCAATCTGTTCCGACACCAGGATCACACTAATCTAACTGATCACAAGACCCTAACACCAAAGTTACACAGACGGGAGACTACGGGAGAACGTTGTGGATGGTAGAATGAACCCAAAGAGAATGGAACCCGTACCCCATAGAGAAGTGCCGACGAGGTCGTTTTGAGTCGGCGACGAGAAATGTAACCTGCTCCCCATAGCGCAGTGGCGACGGGGAGGACTGGAACTGATACCTTATCCAGGAGATCCGGGAGGTCGCGGGCACGTCGGTGGCGAGGAACCTGGACCCAAGGGAGGAGAGCCGGTGGCGGGGACCGGAGCCTACGCCCCATGGAGGAGAGCCGGAGACGGGGGTCGGAGTGTAGCGCCCCATAGGGGAGGGTCGACGTCGGTGACCGGAACCTGTGTCCTATCGAGGAGAGTCGGCATGCACACGGAGTGTCGGACCGTGAGAGCCGACGACGGGTACTGGCGCCTGCACCCCATTGAGGAGAACCGGTGTCAGGAAGCCCGTACCCCAGGAGGACCGAAGACGGGGACTGTAGTCTGTACCCTATCGAGGAAAGTCGGTCCGAATCACACGGCCAGCGTCGGCGGGTGTGAATCACACGGCCAGCGTCGACGGGGGTCCAGTCATCCACGGGTTATACGATGACCTCTAGTCACCTCTTTATTGAGGTCTTTCTTACTTCCCTACCACGGTTTCGTTTTAGTTATGGGTCGACATCTACACTGACCACTATCTTCGTTCCAAGCTACGACATTTCTCGTTATAACGTATCCTTGGACCTTACAGTCCGGGTACTTAGTTCCGTTTAACCCTCACCAGTTTGTTCTCTACCGTTCCCACTTGTAGTTGTAAGATCCTTAGTCGCTTGATTTTACCTGACCTTACCCACTTAAATTACGTCTACTGGTAATATAGATGATGACGCCCGTCCTTAGGGAGTCCTCTTTACCTCATCGGTAGTACCGGTTCTTTTCTCAGACTTTACGTCATGAACCTGTGTTAGAGTCTTTACTGTCTTACTAGAGACAAGCAAAGGTTCCGTTTGGTAAGTTATAGTGGTATTAGGTTCAGATACGGGGTTGGTCATTATGACTTCTTCGACTTCAACTTGCCAAGATACTTCTGGATGTTCTTCCAAATCTTGATTGTGGGTTTTTTCTACAGGAGAAGTAATATCCTCTGACCTTACGTTTTCATCCTTCAGTTCTTTGTGGACCTCATTGTCCGTTTAAACCGGAACCTTACGTCTTACTTCGTCCCGTTTCTGATTATCTCAAAACGGTTCTCTTACGTGACCAGTATCGTTTGTGGGAGAAGGTTGTTGTGTTCTCTTCTGAGATGTGTACCTGTAGTGGTCTACCAGTTGTGGTTGTAGTCTAACTAATATAAGAAACGTCGGTTTGTAACTTTTCGAGATATGTCAGTTGTTTTTGTTCTGGTCCTCGACTGACACCGAGTCTAGTACTTGAGGAATAATGGTTTAAGTNAGTATCGTTTGTGGGAGAAGGTTGTTGTGTTCTCTTCTGAGATGTGTACCTGTAGTGGTCTACCAGTTGTGGTTGTAGTCTAACTAATATAAGAAACGTCGGTTTGTACCTTTTCGAGATATGTCAGTTGTTTTTGTTCTGGTCCTCGACTGACACCGAGTCTAGTACTTGAGGAATAATGGTTTAAGTCTGAATTTAACTTCTTTCAGCCCTTTTGGTGATCTGGTAAATCCATACTGGATTTAGTCTAGGGAATACTAATATGTCACCTTCACTCTTTATCTAAATTCCCGGATCTAGACTATCTATCTCACGGACTACTTGATACCTGTCTCCAAGAACTGTAACATTTCCTCTGTCCCTAGTTCTGGTAGAGGTACCTTTTCTTTATGTTTTTTCGTTTTACCGACAGACCCCTCTGGAATGTTTATCGACACTTTTCTTCTCTTCACTTTTCGTGTTCTCTTTTCCTTTCTATATTCGTAGACTTACGTCTCCAGGTTTCTTATCGTTCTTCTCTATTCTTTCGGAAGGAGTCGCTAGTTACGTTTCTTTATCTCCTTTCTTTTCTTACCCTTTCTGATTTCTAGAGAAGTTCTTTTGATCACTATGGTTCCCTTATAAAGTACGTTTCTACCCGAGCTATTTCCTGTCTTTACCACACCTGGAGTGCCTTCGTCTTCTATAATTCTTCTCCACTGTTCTATTTGTGTCTTCTTGATATGTTTTTTCTAGAAGTTCTGGTTCTATTAGTACTACCACACTAGTGAGTGGATCTCGGTCTGTAGGACCTTACACTTCAGTTCACCCTGAATCTTTCGATGTGACGTTTGTTTCGATCACCTCCACTACCTTAAGGTCAACTCAATAAAGTTTAGGACTTTCTACTACGATACTTTCACGAAGTGAGTTATACGGTAGTTTAACCCTTTTGAGTCGTCACCGGTGTCCTGACCTTTTCCAGTCAAAAGTAAGGTTAGGGTTTCTTTCCGTTACGGTTTCTTACGAGTTTGATGGCGTGTCAACGTGAGTAGAGTGTGCGATCATTTCATTACGAGTTTTAAGGTGTTCAGTCCGAAGTCGTCATGCACTTGGTATTTGAAGGTCTACAAGTTTGACCACAATCTTTTCCGTCTCCTTGGTCTCTAGTCTAACAATTTTAGACGACCTAGTACCTTTTTCGTTCTCTCAAGGTCTTTTTGTACATAAAAACGAAATAACTGATACGGTTTGGGAAACTGATACACCTAGAGTTATTTGACCCCTTTTAAGACTTTCTCTACCCTTATGGTCTGGTGGACTGGACGGAGAACTCTTTGGATATACGTCCAGTCCTTCGTTGTCAATCTTGACCTATACCTTACTGTCTGACAAAGGGTTATCCTTTTCCTCATGCAGTTCCGACATATAACAGTGGGACGAATAAATTGAAGACACGTCTCATATAGTACTCTTTAAGACCCGACCTTCTTCGTGTTCGACCTTAGTTCTAACGACCCTCTTTATAGTTATTGGAGTCTATACGTCTACTGTGGTGGGCATACCGTCTTTTCACTTCTCCTTGAGTTTTCGAAGAACTACTTTAACTTTCACCTCTCACTTTTTCAACCGAATGACGAGTTGTAAGTCTTTTGATTCTAGTACCGGAGACCAGGGTAGTGAAGTGCCCTTTATCTACCCCTTTGTCACCTTTATCCCAGTCTGAAATAACAAAACCCGGGGTTTTAGTGACTACTACCAATGACGTCGGTACTTTAATTTTCTGTGAATAAGGAACCTTCTTTTCAATACTGGTTGGATATATCGTATAACTTTTCGTCTCTGTAATGAAATGGTTGTTCAAGGTAGATCAGTTCCGATACCAAAAAGGTGACCAGTACATACCTACACTCTCAACCTGATATTACTTTCGACTCACGGTTTCTTAACTACGAAAACTTGACACCACAACCTCTTCTGAGAACGCCCAGGGAACCTGACGTTCCTCTAGGTTGGTCAAGTAAGACTTCCTCTAGTCGGGACTCTAAAGAAAACTCCCTTACTACGATTTCGACGTTGAGGTCATGAAACCGGTGAAGTACGGTTCTCAACTAAGTAACCTTTTCTGAAACTAGGACCCTCCATAACCGCATCCTCCTCTTCCCCTGTTGATTCCTACTCTACCGACCTACCGTAGTGACTCAACTAACTGTACTCAGACTCACTTGAGGCCCTCAACCACTACCTATCCCTCCGGACTGCACGACGCTAAATACCCAGCGTTTCTCAGTCTGTGCTGACTCACTGACTTGACTTGACTTGACTTGACTTAGGGCAAGTACTCCGGACTGGGAGTACTGGAGTACATTTGGATTCATAGAGGGCATCTGCGATGAAGGATTATGACAGCGAAAAATGAGACCCTCCATCCCAAAATTGTGTACTTAGAACCATCCTGTGTGTATAAATCAAGTACTATTTACAGAGAAAGTTACGGTCTTAGAAATAGACGTCAAACAAACGACACACTAGAGTAAGTCGGAGACTCACCTACGAATAATCACTATTTTTTATTTTCTGACAGGTAATATGATCACTTGTCGAGACCAATACTCCGGAGGGTTTCCGTTCCAGATTGATGTTCACCTCGGATTAGATTTATACGTTTTCGTTACTTAGTCTCCTAAATTTTTATCAGTAAATGGTAGATAAAATTTCTTACTAAAATAAATAAGTAAATAAAAACTGACACGGACCAGAGTACGTTTCTCAACTGAGTAACCTTTTCTGAGACTACGACCCACCCGAACCCCCGTCCTCCTGTCCCCTGCTGCTTCTACTCTACCGACCTACCGTAGTGACTGAGCTACCTGCACTCAGACTCACTTGAGACTCTCAACCACTACCTGTCCCTCCGGACCACACGACGCTAAGTACCCCAGTGTTTCTCAGCCTGTGCTGACTCGCTGACTTGACTTGACTTGACACGGTCCAGAAGGAACGATGTACTGGAAAACAGATCAACGTCGTTCAGTCCCGATGAAAGATCAACACCACGAATCCGAAGAGTGACGTCACCGAAGAGATCAACGTCTCGTACCCGAGATCCCGTGTGTTCGAAGTCATCAACACCGTGCACCCGAGTCATAAACGTCAAGGGTCCGAGATATTGTGTCTGACTTTGCAACACCACGTACTCGAATCAACGTGGTGTTGTACACTCTAGAATCAACGAGTAGACCCTAGGATCCACGTACACCCTAGAAGGACCAGTCCCTAGTTTGGACACAGAGGACGTAACCGTCCACCTATGGGGTGTTGACTCGGTGGTTCCTTCGTGGAAATGGTGGATAACACTAACAGTATCGTCGAGACGTTATACTTAAAGAGGTAAAATGTTTATCTTTAACTCTGAGTCCTATCCATTCAATGAATAGGTTCAAACGTGTCGATTGTCCACTATCTTGGTCCTTAGATCGGGTCTAGACAGACTCAGATTTGACCCACAACAAACGAATTATGAGAAAGTTTCATATTAAAACAAAAGAAGTTTACGAAAGTTACAGATTAATGGTTTTATCAAAGAATCAACTCAGTAGACGTGTCAAATAGAGAAGGATAAGAAAAATAAGTGATGACAACTTACTTAATTTTTTAAAATTTTTCATGTATTATGAAGAAAGTCCAAGTCCCTCGGAAGCTATAAAAGACTGATAGAAAGTGGGGAATAATGAGGGACGATGGGTGACGATTGGTGTCAAGACCTGTAGGGTCAGAGGAAAAGGGAAGGAATGTTGGGTATTACTAAGAAAATAAGAGGTCACAAACGGTTTACAATATCCAAGAAACTCCGGGTCTAGTTTAGGAAGTTTACATAGAAAAGGAAGGGTAACTTGAAAAATGAATAAAGAACTCTTAAAGTCCTCAAAAGAGAAGAACTTAAGGATATCGTAGACAATGTACAAAATCGGGAAAACCCTAATGTATAAGACAGTATAACACAGAACTGATAATATAAAAAAGTCGAAGTAAAGGAGGTTGTAGTAAATTTTAAAAATACTTGATGATTGTATATCGAAATATACATTACCTAAAAAGATAGGTCGGGTCAAATATGGAGACTTTATCGTACTTAAAATAAAAATATGTGAAATATCGACCGACATTGTGTCACAGTCTCGTCCTAAAAAAAGAATTTTAACCGTGAAAATTGTACAGATTCCCAATTTAAGAGTAAAACTTTGTGTAATCTCTTTTTATTTAATAATATAACTAGTATTTTAATTTTATAATGAAATGAAATTTTTCAAACAATAATTTTTTTTCGTTACCCCAATTCCAGTATTTTGGACCGAAAATTGGGGTTTCCATAACAATTACTTGGTACATTGGTTTAGAGAGATTTTTGACTAAAGGATTAATGACTTTCACTTCCCGGATACATTATATGAGGAGATTTTAAACCACTAAGACATCATATTAAATTAGACTTTAAATGTTTTATGAAATTCATCTAACCCTAAAATAAGATCGATTACAATTTCTATAGAATTCCTGAAGGACCACCAGGTCACCAATTCTGAAGTGTGACAGTCACGTCCCTAGAACCCAAGCTAGAGACCAGCCCCTTGATTCTAGGGTGTACAGAACGTGTGTTTACTTTCGATAAAATTCTTTCTTTTTTCTATAGAATCTACGTTAATGGTTCAACACAAACGAAGTACATGTATGACTTAACTTAAGAATAATCGATTTGAGGGGAGTCATTCGGAAAAGACATAGATCAAAGTATAATAACAACGACAAGTCAGTGAGTCAGTACAGACTGAGAAACGTTGGGGTACCCTCTTTGACGTTTACAAATAAACTGAGTGTTTCACTACTTACAATAACCTATTTCCAGGTCTTAAGTGTTGTAGGAAACTTTAGGACAAACAAAAGTATTACAAAGGTATCGATTTACGAGACAAAATTTAGAAGAGTAATGGGACTTTGTAGTGAAGTGTTGTTTATATCACCGATGTATCTTAACATAAGGATTAAAAAAAATGTTTATTAACGTCTTAACTTAATACTTTCTGATCAAAAATTACCACTCAAGGTTAATTTCAACTTGAGTGAAGATTAATTTCAACTTTCAATAACTTCTTTAGTTATTGTGACAACAACCAATCCCCCTCCCTATTAAACCTTATAACCCTAACTGTACATGTGTGATGATATATGTTTATATATTACTTATTCCTGGATGACATATCGTGTCCTTGGAGATGAGTTATGAGACATCACCGGATATACCCTTTTCTTCACCATTTATTCTTGACTAATTGAAACGACATATGACTTTGTTATCTTACCCTTTCTGATCTCTAGAGAAGTTCTTTTAATCTCTATAGTTCCCTTGCAAAGTACGTTTCTACCCGAGCTATTTCCTGTCTTTACCATACCTGGATTGTCTTCGTTTTCCACAATTCTTCTCCACCGTTCTTATGTGTCTTCTTGATGTGTTTTTTCTAGAAGTGTTGGGTCTATTAGTGCTATCACACTAGTGAGTGTGAGTGGATCTCGGTCTGTAGGACCTTGTACTTCAGTTCACCCGGAATCCTTCGTAGTGATGCTTGTTTCGATCACCTCCACTACCTTAAGGTCAACTCGATAAAGTTTAGGATTTTCTACTACTACACTTTCACGACGTGAGTTATACAGTCGTTTAAACCTTTTGAGTCGTCACCGGTGTCTTGACCTTTTCCAGTCAAAAGTAAGGTTAGGGTTTCTTTCCGTTACGGTTTTTTACGAGTTTGATGGTGTGTTAACGTGAGTAGAGTGTGCGATCCTTACATTACGAATTTTAAGAGGTTCGGTTAGAAGTCGTCATGTACTTGGCACTTGAAGGTCTACAAGTTCGACCAAAATCTTTTCCGTCTCCTTGGTCTCTAGTTTAACGGTTGTAGGCGACCTAGTACCTTTTCGTTCTCTCAAGGTCCTTTTGTAGATAAAGACGAAATAACTGATACGGTTCGAAAACTGACACACCTGGTGTTATTTGACACTTTTAAAGCTTCCTCTACCCTTATGGTCTGGTGGACCGGACGGAGAACTCTTTAGACATACGTCCAGTCCTTCGTTGTCAATCTTGACCTGTACCTTGTTGTCTGCAAGGTTTATCCTTTTCCTCATGCAGTTCCGAGATATAACAGTGGGACGAATAAATTGAAGATACGTCTCATGTAGTACTCTTTGCGACCCGACCTCCTTTGTGTTCGAACTTACTTCTAACGGTCCTCTTTATAGTTATTGGAGTCTATACGTCTACTATGGTGGACTACCGTCTTTCACTTCTTCTTGATTTTTCGGAGAACTACTTTCACTTTCACCTCTCACTTTTTCAACCGAATTTCGACTTGTAAGTCTTTTGATTCTAGTACCATAGGCCAGGGTAGTGAAGTACCGTCTATCTACCCCTTTCTCACCTTTGTCCCAGTCTGAAATAAAAAACCCTAAGAGGTTTTAGTGACGTCTACCACTGACGTCGGTACTTTAATTTTATGCGAATGAGGAACCTCCCTTTCAATACTGGTTGGATCTGTCGTATAAGTTTTCGTCTCTGTAATGAAACGGTTGTTTCCAGGTAGATCAGTTCCGATACCAAAAAGGTCATCAGTACATGCCTACACTATCAACCTGATTTTCTTTCGACTCGCGGCTTCTTAACTACGAAAACTTGACACCACAACCTCTTCTGAGAACTCTCAGAGAACCTGTCGTTTCTCTAGGTCGGTCAGGTAGGATTTCCTCTAGTCAGGACCCACAAGTAACCTTCCCGACTATTACTTCGACATTGAGGTTATGAAACCGGTGGACTATACTTCTCGACTGAGTGAACTTTTCTGGGAATACGACCCTTTCTAACTCCCGTCTTCTTACCCTACTGTCTCCTACTCTACCAACCTACCGTAGTGGTTGAGCTACCTGTACTCAAACCCACTTGAGGCCCTCAACCACTACCTGTCCCTCCGGACCGCGCGACACCAAATACTCCAGGGTTTCTCAACCTGTACTGACTCGCTGATTTCACTTGACTTTGACAGTGTTGTAACATTTATCTGATATGGGGTTAAATTTTTTTATGAGGTTTCGTGACTAACAAAGTTTTCAAATAGTGCTTTATGAAGGAATAAGTTCTCTCCATACACGAGAAGTACTGAACTGACTATCGACTAAAAAAATCAGTAAAACATAATAGACTTTCTGTGGTCTTCTAACCAAAATAGTCCCCTCCTGAACTATAGACAGTAAACCCCCTACTGTCTAGTTTTACATCATGTCGAAAAGTTGGTATAGATTATTAATAACGTGTATTTGTAAACCGTATCAATTTTAAAACTTATTAATTTCGACTCCGAGTCGAAAACGAGTCCTTCCCAATAACCAAATTGTATGAGAACAGACTAGAGTAGATTATAACTAATGTGTTACTAACTTCCATCCCTTGTCGACGACTTTTTATGGAATATTTTCTTATCCTCCAATCCCCCACACTTACACAGAACAAACGACGGTCAACAATTAGACGACCCTTTCTTCTTGTAGGTCTTTAGTAAAGAGGAGAGTCTTATCTAATATATTTATACGACTCAATCCCTGTCATCACTCTACCTTTCTCAAAAAGGACTGATAAGTAAAATAAGTGAGTCTTACTGAGAATACGACTCAAAAATTAACTTCGTATCAACTGAATTGTCATAATATAATCAAAGTCCACATGTTGGACATATTTAAGTGATAAAAGATTACCGATATAAAGGGACACGACATCTTATATTGGAACAACGGATAAATAAAATACGTATCATTAAACACAGAGAATTAGGGTATGGGGATAGGTATGGGAGAAAGGTATGGGAGAGGGGAAACCATTCCTCCTGGTCAAACAAGAGACATAGACACTCAAACAAAAACAAAACAATATATGTAAGTAAGTAAAATAAAAATTAAAGATGTACATTCACTATTGTATGTCATAAACAGAAACAGGTTTAATAAAGTGATTTGTATTATACGAGATGCAGGTAAGTGTAACAACGTTTACTGTCTTAAATTAACAAAAAAATACCGAATAATTATATATGGAACAGAAGAAATAGGTAAGTACGCTACTTCGTTGAGTGCCAACGAAGGTTTGGAACTGATAACATTTATTACGACGATACTTCTAACCTCACGTCCATAGTTTAATTATAATACTCTTTATAAAAAAGAGTGTTATTAAAATTTCGTTCATTAAATGAATCCGTAGATATGTAGTTTTTTATAACTTCTCGATTAGACATAAAATTATTGTTGTACAAAAAGATATCCACTTCTATTTCACTCTTGAAGAGACATAGTTAAAACAATGTATCAAGAAACTATTGATTTCGATCTTTTGTGTAAATTTTAAATGACGATTTTAATATTGGTCCTTCTATATGTAATTCAACCAAGGTATCTGGAAGAGTGTAACGGAACTAACCTGAAATGAAAAAAGAAAAATAGGTGATTATTGATGAAATATGGAAAATTACATTAAAGTCAAATAATCTAACAAACAACTCTTTATTATTCTAAAATATTCGAACAAAATTAATTATATATACGACAAAACCCAAGACGAATAAAGGAGAGTTCTGTCGGTACAATATTTTACTTACCAGTGAAGGGTTATTCCGGTATTCCTTTACATGACGAAACCCATAAAAATTCATTTTTTTACTTTTATTGTTAATAATGACTTAAAGACTATCGAGGGTTGATAACCCCCTTTTTATTTTTTTGATATAGATAGGAGATTTACTTATCTCTAGTGAAAACTTTTAATATTGGATGTCGAAAGACGTGACACTTATTATCGAAGAAAATTTTGACTTGGTCCTTCTTTATCTTTTAGAATTGTCTGAGTAATGTTCGTGCCTTTAACTTTGACATTAGTCTTTAGAAGGTCGTTTGTTTTCGGGTCCAGGTCTGCCGAAGTGTCGACTTAAGATGGTTTTTAAATCTCTTCTCGATCGTGGATAGGATGAGTTTGAGAAGGTCTTTTAACGTCTCCTTTCATTTGAAGGTTTGAGTAAGGTACTCCGGTGGTCGTGGGATTATGGTTTTGGACTGTTTCTACGGTGTTTTTTTTCTTTTGATGTCCGGTTATAGTGACTACATGTCTCTACGTTTTTAGGAATTGTTTTAAGATCGTTAGTCTTAGGTTGTTGTGTAATTTTTCTAGTATGTGGTACTGGTTCACCCGAAATAGGGTCCCTACGTTCCTAAGAAGTTATAGACGTTTAGTTAGTTACATTAAGTGGTGAATTGTTTAACTTTTTATTTCTGGTATACTAATAGAGTTATCTACGTCTCTTTCGGAAACTGTTTTAAGTTGTAGGTAAATACTATTTTTTTTTTGCGGGTCTTTCGTCCTTATCTTCCTTGTATGGAGTTGTATTATTTTCGATATATACTGTTTGGGTGTCGTTTGTAATAGGAGTTACCTCTTTTTAACTTTAGTAAAGGGGATTTCAGTCCTTGTTCTGTTCACACGGGTGAAAGTGACGATGATAAGTTGTATCAAGACCTTCAAAACCGGTGTCGTTAGTCTCGTCTTTTGCTTTATTTTCCTTAGGTTTAACCTTTTCTTCTTCATTTTGAGAGTGACAAACGTCTACTGTACTAGGAGATGTATCTTTTGGGATTTCTGAGGTGACCTTTTAATGATCTCGAGTAGTTACTTATGTCATTTCAACGTTCTATATTTTAGTTGTGTGTCTTTAGGGAACGTAAGGATGTGTGATTATTACTCTTTCATCTTTTTCTTTAATTCCTTTGTTAAGGTAAGTGGTAACATTACCTTTCTTATTTTATGAATCCTTATATAGATGGATTTCTTTGATTTCTGGATATATATCTTTTGATATTTTGTGACTACTTTCTTTAGTTTCTCCTGTGATTATCTACCTCTTTATATGGGACAAGTACCAAGCCTTCTTAGTTAAATCACTTTTACTCATGTGATGGGTTTCGTTAGATGTCTAAGTTACGTTAGGAATAGTCCGATGGTCGTCATAAAAAGTGTCTCGATCTTGTTAAAGTGTTAAACATACCTTTATGTTTTTTGGAGCTTATCGGTTTCGTTAGAACTCTTTCTTCTTACCTTGACCTCCTTAGTTGGACGGACTGAAGTCCGAGATGATGTTTCGATGTCCGTAGTCCTTTCATACCACGACCGTGTTTCTGTCTTTATATCTAGTTACCTTGTTTTATCGGGTCTCTATTTGGGTGTGTGGATACCTGGGGAATAGAAGCTGTTTCCTCCGTTCTTATATGTTACTTCTTTTCTGTTAGAGAAATTGTTCAGCACGACCCTTTTGACCAGTTGGTGAACATTTTCTTACTTTGATCTTGTGAAAGATTGTGGTATGTGTTTTTACTTGAGGTTTACCTAATTTCTAGATTTACATTCTGGTCTTTGATATTTTGAGAATCTCCTCTTGTACCCGTTTTGTGAGAAACTGTATTTAGTGTCGTCCTAGGAGATACTGGGTGGAGGGTCTTATGACCTTTATTTTCGTTTTTATTTCTTTACCCTAGATTAATTTTAATTTTCGAAGACGTGTTGTTTCTTTTGATATTCTTCCACTTTTCTGTCGGACACCTTACCCTCTTTTATTATCGTTTACTTCGTTGACTGTTGATTAGAGTTTTTATATGTTCGTTGAGGACGTCGAGTTAAGGTCTTTTTATTTACTGGGTTAGTTTTTTACCCGGTTTCTTGATTTATCTGTAAAGAGGTTTCTTCTGTATGTCCACCGATTGTTTGTGTACTTTTCCCGAGTTGTAGTGAGTAATAGTCTCTTTACGTATAGTCTTGGTGTTACTCCATGGTAAAGTACGGTCAGTCTTACCGACGTTAGGTTTTCAGATGTTACGACCTCTCCCACATCCCTTTTCCCTTGGGAGAATGTGACAACCACCATTACGTTTGATCATGTCGGTGATACCTCTTGTCACACCTCTAAGGAATTTTTTGACGTTTATCTTGATGGAATACCGGGTCGTTAGGGTGACGACCCGTATGTGTGACTCTTCTGGTCTTAACTTTCTCTGTGTACATGGGGTTACAAGTAGCGTCGTGACAAACATTATCGGTCCTGTACCTTCGTTGGATCTACAGGTAGTCGTCTACTTACCTATTCTTTCGACACCATGTATATGTGTTACCTTATAATTAGTCGGTAATTTTTCTTATGTAAACTTAGTCAAGATTACTCCACCTACTTTGACCTTGGCTAATATGTCTCACTTCATTCGGTCTTTCTTTTTGTGGTTATGTCATATGATTGTGTATATATACCTTAAATCTTTCTACCATTACTATTGGAACATAAACTCTGTCGTTTTCTCTGTGTCTACATATCTTGTCAGAAAACCTGAGACACCCTCTCCCTCTCCCATCCTACTAAACCCTCTTACCGTAATTTCGTACATATTATAGTATATTCTTCACTTGGCGGTCAGATCCAAACTACGTCCTATGTCTTACGAACCCCGACCACGTGACCCTACTGGGTCTCTCTACCATACCCCTCCCTCCACCCTCCCCCCAAGTCCTAACTCTTGTGTACATGTGGACACCGTCTAAGTACAACTACGTCCCGTTTTGGTTATGTCATAACATTTCATTTTAATTTTTTTTTTATTTCAATCGTAATTCAATCTTGGTTTATTAATAATTTTTCTTTTAAAATCTGGTACTAATTTTAACACTCAATTTACTTAACAAATTTTATTTTACATTGTTTTTACCCCTTTTATATCGTTTTTCACCACTACACTATTTTTGACTTTCACGGTATACATTTCTTTCGTCGTACTTCGTTAAGTCAACTAGTCCGGATGCAAAGTCTAAAACTCTATACCTAACTAAGCTTCCTCAAGACGTCGGTAGAAAACCTTGGTTTCAAGATTTTGGATAACAAGTATCATTAACGGAAGGTGAGCAAGGGAATATCGTACTGAAGATAAAGAAGACGAAATAAATATTTATATGACCGAAGGAAGGACGCCGGTCATCGAAGAAAGAACGGTTTAGGTCTCTTGAAAAGGGTCAGACGTATAACGAGTCAGAAACGTGACATAAAATCTACCCATTGGAGTATAAACAAAGTAAAATAAAAATCGTAATATTTATAATGTATTCATTACACACAAGAAAAATCATTTAATCTTGTATGTCTGAATTTTTTTTTTAGGATATATCATTGCTTCCGACTGTAAAATCACCTTAGAAAGGACCGAAAATTTATACAAATATATGAAACGTGTAAATACAGGACTCAATCCAGTGAACCCCAGTCCCTACCCTTAGTAATTAGTATGTAATTATGGATCTACCCCGATCGAAAACGAGGTGAACGAATTTCTCCTGTAATGAGTGAAAACGTCACAGGAAATTAATAATGATCCTCAGGGATCTCCACAGAGAGAACATCAACAAAGACTGAGAAACACTGGGGTACCTGATATCGGGTGGTCCGAGGAGACAGGTACCCCAAGAGGTCCGTTCTTATGGTCTCACTCATCGGTAAGGGAAGAGGTCCCCTAGAAGGGTTGGGTCCCTATCTGGGTCTAGAGGACGTAACGTCCACCTAAGAAATGGCAGACTCGGTGGTCCCTTCGGGGTATAAGAAAACCAGGGTAACATTTATCACGACGTAAATTTTAAAATTAAAGGTTAACAAGTAACGATCATATATCTTGATGTCAATCAAAAACATTCAACTTGAACATAGAATGTTAAAACAGCTTGAATAATTTATCGAGGTATCTAACACCCCCATCCAAAAGTCTTACAACTTTTATCTGTTAGTACAGTAGACAATTCTCTTTGTCAAAATAAAGGAGGAAAGGTTTTGACTAATTAATTGAATGCAATAACACGTCCTATCTTGGTAGTAATATTAGAGGTCATACTAATACTTATCCTCATCATTCTCACCTTTAGGGACAGAATGAGGAGTATAATCTCCTTCCTTAAACAAAAAAGTAGTAATTTATACTTACTTCAATCTACATGAAAGAGAGAGAGAGAGAGAGAGAGAGAGAGAGAGAGAGAGAGAGAGAAAACCTAAGAGAAATAGTCCAACTTCAAAGAAAGATGAGGGTCAATCTACTCTTATGTTACAAAATCTGAAAAAAAAAAAATTTGAGGTGTTCCATCCGTAATGACAACTACCCTTCAAATCTCTTTAATAAAATCTGGATGTACGTACAAAATAGTAAAATAAAACTAATGACAAGAAGACGACCCCGTGATCACTATTTCTTAAGTGGACGGTTACGTCCTCTACGTTCTCTGTACCCAAGATAGGTACTCAACCCTTCTAAGGGACCTCTTCCTTTACCGTTGGGTGAGGTCATAAGGACGGACCCTTTAGGGTACCTGTCTCCTCGGACCTTCTGATGTCGGGTACCGTAACGTTTCTCAGACTGCACTAAAAACTGACTTCTTGTTGTTGCCAGAAGACCATGGAGTTTTACAAGGAGACTATGATAAAAGAAGGACTTCATGTAGTAAAACTTCAAGGAAATCGTACTCATACACCCACTATTTAGAGAATACGAAATAAATAGAGTTCTATATAAATAAAGAGGAGAGAAAGTGTCCTATTATAATCTCTGACTCATGTACCAAGATCTGACTTTAATAAAAGAATCTATTGAAACTTTCATATTATTTTGGGAGAGTATTATTTTAAATACTTCTACTTTTAAAAGTTAACACATTTTTCTTCTCACCCGAAAAACATTTTTAATTTCCCTTTACTCAGTAGACTCAGACAGATCGACTAACCGATCTTCAAGATTACCAGATCGAGACATTAATTTTAGAAACAGTAAGACCAACACCAATTATGGTGAACCACCACCGACAGACGAAGTTTTATTCGTAGTCTCCACGGTAAAGTCCTAGGACAGAGTGACCGATCCTGAAGGTCCAGTCACGGTCGTAAATATCATTGTGTCACAAGTCGACCCCGGGTCAACCAGTCAGATTATTTTTCTATGACTCGATCTTCTTATAACCGTCATTTCCTAGCGAAGGAGGGACAAAGGACTCTATCCCTCGAATGAAAAAGGGTGTGTCAAAATTGGAAAGGAGGCACAAGATGTGGAATAGGTGTAGGAATAGGATCTTCTATTTCAAATAGAGTTGGTTAGAACCTAATCTATTTTCCGTCTATTAGTAATTAGTAATTAACCACCAATTAGTGGTTGGTATGAACTGAGTTTAAGAGTGAATATTTACCCCGAATAATAGGATCCTAAAGTGAGTAATCAAATGACAGAAGATCGAAGGTGTCAACGATAATTTAGTAGACGAAAGTCAGATTAACGAAGAAAGATCCAACGGACAGAAAAGAGAAACCAACGAAATTTCTAGAAAAGAAAAAATAACCACAGAACCTAAAATGTTGTCCGTATTCTTATTTAAAATTTAAATAGGAGAATACTGTGAGACACGAAGAACTTAGACACGTAAGTACAGAAATGATTTGGGACCCTCTAAGAAATGATCTGGGACCCTCTAAGATTCGTTAATTGAAAACATTATAGTGAGAGTTAAGATTTTTAGACAGAAACCTGAGACTAATAAATATACAGTCTAGCAGAGTCGGATAGAAGATATTAAAAAATTGTAAAGAAAGTATAAAGGGTATAAGAATAGTAAGAGACAAGTAAGACCTATTAAAAGAATCTATAAAATACGAAATGTTTGATAGACACGGTAAGTTGGGTGGTGACTCACAAAAATAGAGTTGTTTAATAATCATAAATTGATTTTTTTAAAATAACCTCATATCAAGTACGTGTACCGCGCCCGCCGACGGTGGCCGCGTGTACCGCGCCCGCCGACGGTGGCCGCGTGTACCGCGCCCGCCGACGGTGACCGCGTGTACCGTGCCGGATCTCCTCGATGGGGTGCTGGCTCCAGTTCCCGTCTTCGGTCCTCCTGGGGTAGGGGCTCCCCGTCGCCGGTTCTCCTCAATGCGGTGCAGGCTCCAGTCCCCGTCGTCGACTCTCACGGTTCATCGCTGTCGCGTCCTTGTCGGTTCTCCTCAATGGGGTGTAGGTTCCAGTCCCCACCGCCGGTCTTCCTCGATGGGGTGAGGGCTCCGGTCCCCGTCGACGGTCCTCCTGGATGGGGTACAGGTTTCTCGCCACCGACGCGCCCGAGTCCTCCCGAATCTCCTCGATAAGGTGGAAGTTCCAGTCCTCCCCGACACCACTCCTCTATCGGGAACAGGTTCCATTCCTCGTCGCTGACACGAAAGGACCTCGTCGGCACTTTTCTATGGGTACGGGTTTCATTCTCTTTGGGTTCCTTCTGCCATCCACAACGTTCTCCCGTAGTCTCCCGTCTGTGTAACTTTGGTGTTACGGTCTTGTGATCAGTTAGATTAGTGTGATCCTGGTGTCGGAACAGATTGAGTCACTTTGATTCGGTACGGGATACCCCGGTGGGTTCTGCCCGACCAGTACCACCTCTCCAGACTGTCTTACACCAGGTGACCTCTTCCCCTACCCTTTGGTGAAGTCATAAGAATGGAACTCTTGGGGTCCTTGTCATACTTTTCCTGTTTTACTATCCCATGACTTCCCCCTTGAGGGGTCCAGCGATCCACGGGTTATGCGAAGGCCTCTAACCACCTCTTTATTGAGGTCTTTCTTACTTCCCTACCTCGGTTTCGTTTTTGTTATAGGTCAACACCTACAACAATACGAGGTTCGGGCATAGAGGCTTGACTGGCTCTCTCTCTCGTTCAGGTGGTACCATTACGTTTCCGTTCTTCCCTCAAAATAAAGATCGCGCGATCCCGGGTTCAGAGTAGGCCGTGTCGTCTTAGGCTGTTCTCGGGGCTTGTTTCCTCACACCGCCGAATATATGTCCGTCAAAAAACAGAGTCAATGTCCTCATCGACCGCAATGTACTAACCGGTCCGTCCTACTCGCGTACAGAACAGAGAAAGACCATTTGTACTGAGTCCAGGAACTGTGGTAGTAAACCAGGGATTGTCTACACTGACCACTATCTTCGTTCCAGGTCACGACATTTCTCGTTATAATGTATCCTTGGACCTTACAGTCCAGGTACTTAGTTCCGTTTAACCCTCACCAGTTTGTTCTCTACCGTTCCCACTTGTAGCTGTAAGATCCTTAGTCGCTTGATTTTACCTGACCTTACCCACTTAAATTGCGTCTACTGGTAATATAGATGATGACACCCGTCCTTAGGGAGTCTTCTTTACCTCATCGGTAGTGCCAGTTGTTTTCTCAGGCTTTACGGCATGAACCTACGTCAGAGTTTTTGCTGTCTTACTAGAGACAAGCAAAGGTTCCGTTTGGTAAGGTATAGTGTCATTAGGTTCAGATACGGGGTTGTTCATTGTGACTTCTTCGACTTCAACTTGCCAAGATACTTCTGGATGTTCTGGAAAATCTTGGGTTTTTTTCTACAGGAAAAGTAATATCCCCTGACCTTACGTTTTCATCTTTCAGTTCTTTGTGGACCTCATTGTCCGTCTAAACCGGAACCTTACGTCTTACTTCGTCCCGTTTCTGATTATCTCAAAACGGTTCTTTTACGTGACCAGTATCGTTTGTGGGAGAAGGTTGTTGTGTTCTCTTCTGAGATGTGTACCTGTAGTGGTCTACCAGTTGTGGTTGTAGTCTAACTAATATAAGAAACGTCGGTTTCAACCTCTTCGAATATGTCAGTTGTTTTTGTTCTGGTCCTCGACTGACACCGAGTCTAGTACTTGAGGAATAATGGTTTAAGTCTGAATTTAACTTCTTTCATCCCTTTTGACGACCTGGTAAGTCCATACTGGATTTAGTTTAGGGAATACTAATATGTCACCTTCACTCTTTATCTAAATTCCCGGATCTAGACTATCTATCTCACGGACTACTTGATACCTACCTCCAAGCACTGTAACATGTCCTCTGTCCCTAGTTCTGGTAGGGGTACCTTTTCTTTACGTTTGTTCGTTTTACCGACAGACTCCTCCGGAATTTTATTGACACTTTTCTTCTCTCCATTTTTCGTTTCCTCTTTTCCTTTCTATCTTCGTAGACTTGCCTCTCAAGGTTTCTTATCGTTCCCCTCTATGATTTCGGAATGAGTCGTTAGTTACGTTTTTATATCTCCTTTTGTTATCTTACCCTTTCTGATCTCTAGAGAAGTTCTTTTAGTCTCTATGATTCCCTTGTAAAGTACGTTTCTACCCGAGCTATTTCCTATCTTTACCACACCTGGAGTGACTTCATCTTCTATAATTCTTCTCCACCGTTCTTATGTGTCTTCTTGACATGTTTTTTCTAGAAGTTCTGGTTCTATTAGTGCTACCACACTAGAGAGTGGATCTCGGTCTGTAGGACCTTACACTTCAGTCCAGTCGGAATCTTTCGTAAAGATTCTTGTTTCGATCAACTCCACTACCTTAAGGCCAACTCGAGAAAGTTTAGGACTTTCTACTACGACACCTTCACGACGTCAGTTATACGGTCGTTTAAACCTTTTGAGTCGTCACCGGTGTCCTGACCTTTTCCAGTCAAAAGGAAGGTTAGGGTTTCTTTCCGTTACGGTTTCTTACGAGTTTGATGGCGTGTTAACGTGAGTAGAGTGTACGATCATTTCATTACGAGTTTTAAGAGGTTCGGTTAGAAGTCGTTATGTACTTGACACTTGAAGGTCTACAGGTTCGACCAAAATCTTTTCCGTCTCCTTGGTCTCTAGTTTAACGACTGTAGGTGACCTAGTAGTTTTTTCGTTCTCTCAAGGTCTCTTTGTAGACAAAGACGAAATAACTGATACGGCTTCGGAAACTGACACATCTAGTGTTATTTGACACCTTTTAAGACTCTCTCAACCCTTATGGTCTGGTGGACTGGACGGAGAACTCTTTGCATATACGTCCAGTCCTTCATTGTCAATCTTGACCTATACATTGTTGTCTGACCAAAGTTTATCCTTTTCCTCATACAGTTCCGACATATGACAGTGGGACGAATAAATTGAATATACGTCTCATGTAGTACTCTTTGCGACCTGACCTTCTTCGTGTTCGACCTTAGTTCTAACGGTCCTCTTTATAGTTATTGGAGTCGATACGTCTACTGTGGTGGGAATACCGTCTTTTACTTCTCCCTGATTTTTCGGAGAACTACTTTCACTTTCTCTTCTCACTTTTTCAACCGAATTTCGAGTTGTAAGTCTTTTGCTTCTAGTACCGGAGACCAGGGTAGTGAAGTACCCTTTATCTACCCCTTTGTCACTTTTGTGACGTCTACCACTAACGTCGGTACTTTAATTTTCTGCGAATGAGGAACCTTTTTTAATACTGGTTGGATATATCGTATAACTTTTCGTCTCTGTAATGAAACGGGTGTTTACAGACAGATCAGTTCCGGTACCAAAAAGGTCACAAGTACATATCTACACTTCTTTCGACTACCCACGGTCTCTTAACTACGAAAACTTGACACCACAACCTCTTCTGAGAACTCTCAGGGAACCTGACGGTCTTCTGGGTTGGTCAGGTAAGACTTCCTCTAGTCGGGACCCTAAAGAAACCTTCCTTACTACGATTTCGACTTTGAGGTCATGAAACCGGTGGAGTACACTTCTCAACTGAGTAACCTTTTTGGAGACTACGACCCTCCCAAACCCCCGTCCTCTTCTTCCCCTGCTGTCTCCTACTCTACTGACCTACCGTAGTGCCTGAGCTACCTGCACTCAGACTCACTTGAGGCCCTCTATCACTACCTGTCCCTCCGGACCACACGACGCTAAGTACCCCAGCGTTTCTCAGCCTGTGCCGACTCGCTGACTTGACTTGACTTGACTCAAGTAAACGTCACTACACAATCAAAGTCCACAGGTCTTTTAACTGTACCTAGTCAATTGTTTGCAAATAAATTTCGGACTTTCCAAGTAAACCAATAAACTTGTAAACGAACCAGAACAACCAACGAGTGGTAATACTAAAATAGGGAATAAATAAATTTATAAAAGATTTATATATAAGACGAAAAATGTCCGTTATGTTAAAATTAGAGTAAAACCTCAAGATTTATAAATAATAAAGACGAGTAAAAAATGATTACCACTAAACAAAGGAAAGACTAACCACTCAAAACAACCACTTGAGTGTAAAAGAACTAGAATGAGGTCCTTAGGCCCCCCTAATTAATCTCCATAAAAAGAGACTTCTTCTAAACAAAACCAAGATGACCCTCGGACCCCCGTGATGGTTAGATCTTGATGAAATCAAAAAAAAAGTAAACCAAATCATTGAAACTCGTTCCCAGAGTTAAAGTCGACGAGGTGTAATGACAACTGGTTTGTGTCTGAAATAAAAGACTCGTGTCAAGAAATTACCTGTAAAAGAGACTAATCAGGAAAATAAAAATTAACGGATAAGTGTGTTAGTCAAAACAAAACAAACTCTCCCGTTCCTCGATCTCCCCCTCTGTAGTCGTTCTGTGTACCTTTAAAAGAGACGAAGGAAGTTTAAAAGCCGTTACGTATATATGAAGAGACTTAAAAAATTGTATTAGACTAACAAAACGTTATGTTCCCACGGGGGTCTACTAAATTAAATGTTAAAACAACTTCGTCTCAGAGAAAATCGAAAAATTTTTTATCTGAAATAAAAAATTTTTTGTCTTAATCTAAATGTCTTTTGGACTCTTATCTCAAGGGTATATAGGAGGTGGGTTAAAGGGAATAATAATTGTAAACAGATTACGTAAACAATGTTAATTACTCGGTAATAACTACGTAACAATAATTGATTCCGGTGTCAAATAAGTCTAAAGAAACCAAAAATTTGGATTACAGAAAAAGACAAGGACCTAAACTAGGTCCTATGGTGAAATGTAAACAGTACAAAGAAATCCGAGGAGAACCAACACTATCAAAGAGTTTGAAAGGAACGAGACGGACTGTAATTACCAAAAGTCCTCATGACTACCCCATAAAACATCTGACAGGACTGACCTAAAAAAAAAAAAAAAATGACATCATTTTATATGTATTTATTTTAAATGGTGACATTGATAAAATTGTATACGTTATACCATCGTAATTTATATAAGTATTACAACAAGTCACTAATACTAATAGGTAAAGGTCTTAAAAAACTAGAGGGGTTTGTCTTTGAGACATGGGTAATTTCTTTTTATTGTGCGGTCAGAGGAGAGAGGGGTAAAGGACCGTTGGAGATAAGATAAAAGATAGAGTCATAAACAGATAAGATCTATGAAGTATATACGTCTTAGTAGGTCATAAACAAGAAAACACAAGACCTGAAGGGACCACCGAGTCTGCCATTTCGCAGACAGATGTTACGTCCTCTGGGTCCAAGCTCGGGACCCAACCCTTCTAGGGGACCTCTTCCTTTACGGTTAGGTGATGTCATGATAACGGATCTTCTAGGGTACCTGTCCCCTTGGACCATCCGATGTCAGATACCCCAGCGTCTCAGCCTGTGTTGACTCGCTGAAGTGAAAGTGTCATAAACAAGAAAACACAGACCGAATAAAATGAATCGTACAAAAGTTCCAAGTAGGTAAAATATCACATATAGGTTTAAGTAACATACATATATGTTGTAAAACAAAATAGTCGGAACGAATAATCAAGACCCTCTCAAAACGACTAAGGAAACCTAAAGAGGTAGATGAGAATACAGTAGATGTTTACTTCCATAAAATAAAGAAGTTAGATATATGAAAAACAAAGAAAAAGAACAAATAATAACCGATCCTGAGATCCAAACTCTCATTTATTTTTACCACTCTTTCTTATCGGAACGGAACAATGACTAGAAACCTCCTTTCGTAAGTCAAAGAATGATAATTCATACCACGATCGTCATCAATAAAACATCTACAGGAAATAGTACAACTCCTTCAAGGGGAGATAAGGATCTAACGACTCTTAAAAATGGTCCTGAAAGAGTGTTCGAAAACGACGTAGTTAAATATACTAACACAAAAAAGAAGAAATAAGAGAAGTACATGACTCAAAATGACTAACTGAAATACTACGACTCGATCAGAATGAGTGGATATTATTTAGAGTGAACAAAAACAACATATTAAGAAAAACATGAAACAACCTAAGTTAAACGATTATAAACAATTTCTGAAAATATTGATACAAGTACTCTCTATAGCAGATATCAAAAAAAAAAAATTATATACAGGGATTGACGAAAACCATAATCCCAATACGACCTGAGTACTCACTCAATCCTCACAGGGGAAAGAAAGACAAAAACTCTTCTCTAACACCTCTTAACCATAGTAAATTAGGAACTTACAATCAACTTAAGTATCCACTTTGTTGGACCAAGACGACGAAAGAAAGAATCTTTTAATAACTGAGGCGGGAATTAATGAATAATAGATAAAAAGAAATACACTGAAAACCATCAAACGTAGAAAGTTGCTTAACCAAGTAAAGTGGATTAAATATTTTAAAGACGTATACATCAACAACTATCATGAGGAAAGAAAAGGAAAATCACAAGTACCCTATTAATTATTACCAGGATTAGGGTAAAATTATTACCATAATTTAACAAATAAATTTAAAAAAGACACATAATAATACTAAACTGTAGCATTTTTTTTATTGGAAAAACCGACTACTTTGAATAACTGGATCGGTTAAGAGTCGCTATCGTTTTCCCGAGTCGGTCCTCATATGGAATTTGTACGGTTGACTGGTTACACCTCAGTATGGGGGAGATGGACCGGACATGTGCAATCCTCCGTTATAAGGAAACAAAATAATTAGTAGGATCCCGGTCTATGGTCTGTCGATCTTTGTCGGGGATTTCGAATTTCGGACGAGTTTACTAAGTTTGATTGGTCAGGATTTGACAAGTGAAACGGAAAGAAAAAAACGTCCCATCGAATCCAAAAGGGAACTGAGTACAAAAGACGGAGGATGATGGTACCCCGAAGGGGTACTTCGGGACTTACCGTAAGACATGGAGGATCAATACCTTGAATACTCATATTACTTGAAATAAAAGGACTCGGAGAAGACATGGAAAGGAACACCAACGTGGACTCGTAGTGTATTTTCTTGTATATTATCCATTAAAACACGGAAGTGAAAAAAAGGACCAATTACATCGGTCTCTAAATAACTCAAATAACTAGAAAAGTTTCTTGGTCTAAAACCAAAGACACTAAAAGAGACAAAAGGACAAAAGTTAAGGTAATTAAAGATAAAATTAAAAATAATAAAGAAAAGAAAACGAGAGAAATTCGAATTTAACAAGAAGAAAGAGGGTAACGGATTCCCCATTGGAATCTAACAACCAAAATCTAAACAGAAGAAAAGATTATATATGTAAATTACGATTCGTAAGATTCACGACGAAAGTGACATAGGATGTTCAAAACCATCTAACATAAAAGTAAAAGTAACTCAAGTTTTATGAAAAATTAAAGAAAAATCTGAAGAAACTTCTTCATAATAAAATTACATAAAAATAATTTTATAAAAATAAAATAAATTTATTTTATAAAATTACAAAATCAGGGTACATAATAAAATTTCACACAAATTAGAGGTTTATAAAACCCAAAAGGTCGAAAAAATACAATACGGAGTCTTCTATCAAATATATTAAAGATAATAATATCTAACTTGACATAAGGATGTTTTTATACGACTTCAGGATTGGGTAGGATGTGTGTGGAGAGGGGAATTAGACACCTACACTGGAATAAACCTTTAACCCAGAAATGTTTACATTAGTTCAATTCTACTCCAGTAACTTCACTTCAGTGAGTCAGCACAGACTGAGAAGCTCTGGGGTACCTGACATCGGAAGGTCCGAGGAGACAGGTACCCTAAAAGGTCCGTTATATGACCTCACCTAACGGTAAAGGAAGAGGTCCCCTAGAAGGGTTGGGTCCCTAACTTGGGTCCAGAGAGCGTAACATCTGTCTGTGAAATGGTAGACTCGGTGGTCAACCCGGATTAGGTCATACTGACCTCCTTTACGGTACACATCTGTCTCTGTGTGTCGCCCTTACGATATACTAACATCTCGGTCTCTAACCGGTCTACGTCGATGTTCGGTTCCTTACCGTCCCTCACTGTCGGTGGTGGTCTTTGATCCTTTTACGTGTCTTCTTAAGAGGGGATGTCCAAAGTTTCCCTCGTGACGGGACGATTGTAGAACTGAAACCTGATGGTCAGAGATATGATCCTCTGTTATTTAAATAAAACAAAATTCGGTAGGTCAAACACCACGAAAGAATATCGTTAAGATCCTTTACTTATATTAAAGATAAGAAAATTTAAATAATCACACGTAAAATACCGGGTCTTACACCAGATAGAACCATTTATACGGTACACTGGAACTATTCTTACACATAAGACGACAACAACCTCCCTCATAAGAGATTTACAGTTAATCTAATTCGTCTAAAAACGACTAACGAACCCTGATTATTACGACAACTCCCGTTAAGATAGGAATGACTAAAAGACGGAGGGACTTGATAGTTACTGACTTTTTCTCCACAACTATAGAGGTTTACATGAACACCTAAATAGACAAAGAGAAACGTGAGGATAATCAAAAACGGAGTATGTAAAACTGTGAGTTGACAAACCAAGTATGTGTAAGTCCTAACAATATAGAGGAACCTCTCAACTAAAGGAATAGGAAATACATTATAAGGAGAAATAGAGACTATCAAAAAGGCCAAGACTCCAGTGAAACAAACTTCAATTACACCGATGAGGTCGAAAGAAAACTAATCACAATCATACCACATGAAAAAGGGGTAGAAAACTGTAAAAATAAAATTATTAATTAAAATCAAAATTACAAAATTGTTGAACTGACTACATAAAGTGTATGAGTGGTAAATAGGTATATTTCACATGTCAACAGAAAATCATATACCTGTCTAAACACGTTGGTAGTAGTGTTAGTTAAAATCTTGTAAAAGTAATGGGGGTGGGGGGGCTGGGACTTTTAGACCGTTGTGGAATCAGTTAAGGGGAAATAGAAAGTCCCGATCCTTTAGTGACTTGTCGAAAGACAGAGATATCTAAACGGACAAGATCTGTAAGGTATAATATACACCAGGATTATCTTACCTTAGTATATTATACACCAGAAAACACTTAACGAAGAAAGTGTATCTTACAAAAGTTCCAAGTAGGTATAACATCATACGTAGTCATGAAGTAAGGAAAGACCGGGACTTATTATAAGGTAACTACTTATATGGTGAAAAATAAATGGATAATTAGTCACATAGTAAACTCAGTAAAACTGAAAAACACAAAAGACTTCTTATGACGATATTTGTAAACACATGTTGAAAAACATTCACATATACAAAAGTAAAGAGAACCCGTATATTGATCTTCACCCGACGACCTAGTGTACCATTAAAATACACATACCAAAACTCTTTTACACTCTGACAAAAGGTGTCAATCAGTCAGTCAAGTCAGCGAATCAGTGCAGGTTGAGAAACGTTAGGGTATCTGACGTCGTACGGTCCGGAGGGACAGGTAGTGGTTGAGGGTCTCAAATGAGTTTGAGTGAAGGTAACTCAACCACTACGGTAGGTTGGTAGAGTAGGAAGCCGTAGGGGAAGAGGGTGGAAGTTTTGTCTAATCTGAACGGGGTGACTTACCATAACCGTGGAAACGACTTCTAGTCAAGTCAAGTCAGTCAAGTCAACGAGTCAGTACAGGTTGAGACGCTGCGGTACCTGGTGTCGTGCGGTCCGGAGGGACAGGTAATTGTTAAGGGCCTCAAATGAGTTTGAGTACTGGTAACCCAGCCACTGCGGTAGGTTGGTAGAGTCGGAGACAGTAGGGGAAGAGGAGAATGGAGGTTAGAAAGGGTCGTAGTTTCAGAAAAGTTTACTCGAGAAGTTTAGTCCACCGGTTTCATAACGTCAAATCGAAGTTGTAGTCAGGAAGGTTACTTGTGGATCCTGACCAAAGGGAATCCTACCTGACCAACCTAGAGGAACGTCAGGTTTCCTGATAATTCTCAGAAGAGGTTATGGTGTCAAGTTTTCGTAGTTAAGAAGACGCGAGACGAAAGAAATATCAGGTTGAGAGTGTAGGTATGTACAGATGACCTTTTTGGTATCGGAACTGATCTGCCTGGAAACAACCGTTTCATTACAGAGACGAAAAATTATACGACAGACGACGACGACGACGACGATTCAGTGAAGTCAGTACAGGTTGAGACACGTTGAGGTATCTACCGTCGAGTGGTCCGAGAGGGCAGGGACCCTAAGAGATCCGTTCTCGTGACCTCACCCAGCGGTAAAAGAAGAGGTTACGTACTTTCACTTTTCACTTTCACTTCAGCGAGTCAGTACAGGTTGGGAGTCGTTGGGGTTCCTGACGTCGGAAGGTCCGAGGAGGTAGGTACCCTAAAAGGTCCGTTCTCATGACCTCACCCCACGGTAACGGAAGAGGTTATACGACAGATCCAACCAGTATTAAAAAGAAGGTTCCTCATTCACAGAAAAATAAAGTACCGACGTCAGTGGTAGACGTTCTAAAACCTCGGGTTCTTTTATTTCAGACGGTGACAAAGGTGACAAAGGGGTAGATAAAGGGTACTTCACTACCCTGGTCTACGGTACTAGAAGCAAAAGACTTACAACTCGAAATTCAGTTGGAAAAGTGAGAGGAGAACGTGAAAGTAGTTCTCCGAGAAATCAAGAAAAATTGAAAGACGATATTCCCACCACAGTAGACGTATAGACTCCAATAACTATAAAGAGGGCCGTTAGAACTAAGGTCGAACACGAAGTAGGTCGGGTCGTAAAGAGTACTACATGAGACGTATATTTAATTTATTCGTACCACCGTATATGTCGGAACTACATGAGGAAAAGGATAAACCTTGCTCACACATGTCAAGATTGAACGAAGGACTAGACGTATGGCGTCTGTCTAAAGAGTTCTCCGTCCAGTCCACCAGACCATAAGGGTAGAGTAAGTTTTTAAAGGTGTCAAATAACACTAGGTGTGTCAGTTTCCGAAACCGTATCGGTTATTTCGTCTTTATCTACAAAAAGACCTTGAGAGTACGCGAAAGATACTACGGTTGCCTACAACCGTCAAACTAGAGACAAAGGAGACGGAAAAAATTTTGGTCGAACTTGTAGACCTTCAAGTGGCAAGTGTATAACAACTTCGGACCGAACCTCTTAAAACTCGTAATAAAATGATCACACACTCTAGTCACGTCAACACGACATCAAACTCGTAAGAAACCGTAACGAAAAGAATCCCTAACCTTACTTTTGACCGGAAAGGGTCAGGACACCGGTCACGAATAAGGTTCAAAGGACCTTATAACTCACGTCGTGAAAGTGTCGTAGTAGAAAGTCCTAAACTTTATCGAGTTGACCTTAAGGTAGAGGAGGTGATAAGGTAGTGGAGGTGATCGAAACAAGGATCACTATGAAGGATTTGGGGTGAACTGAAGTGTAAGGTCCTACAGACCGAGATCCACTCATTAGTGTGGTAGCACTTTTAGACCCAGCACTTCTAGAAAACATGTCAAGAAGACACATAAGAACGATGGAGAAGAATTATAGAAGACGAAGACAATCCAGGTATGGTAAAGACAGGAAATAGCTCGGGTAGAAACGTACTTTACAAGGGAACCATAGAGATTAAAAGAACTTCTCTAGAGATCAGAAAAGATAAGATATTTAGTCAGGTGCTGAAACCGAAGAAGTCAAGGACGTTCTGACGCCAATCGCAAATGGGGTTTAGCCCATGTTTTGTCGTCGCGTGTGAGGGGTCCAGAGTCGGGCCAGGATTCGAGCGCGACACAAGACGGTTCTCAACCCCGCACCAGGGTTAGCACGGGACTCGACCTTCCGGCGGCCCCAACACCATTGAGAGCGCCCTTTCACGCAGCAACGGAGCCATTGCCGCAGCGCCGGCGCCTTCTACCGGCCCTCTTCAAATTTCCAATCAAGCTGACCTGAGAGGACTCATCGTCGATCCAAAGCCGCAGGACTCCTGTGGTTTTAAGTAACTTGAAACCAAGACTTTCACAGACGGAGAAAATGTCTCTAGCCCGCAAAGTCTCTGAGGCGAGGGCGGTGCGTAAGTCGTTGAACGGTGCGGAGCTGCCCTGGAGGAGCGGTTCCTCCTTCTTATATTCATTCTTGAAGCCGCCAAGTCCAAAAAGAAGAAAGTGGATTTACTCCGACGAATCTTCATGAAAAGGACCACTGACCTAGAAACTCTGGCAAGTAGCAGGTCGTAAAAGAAGAGTCGGGTAAATAAACGGGAAATAGAAAAGAGAAATTGAACTCGACGCAGGAGCATCCACAACCTTCACCCTCTTTTAAAATGGGTTTATTTATTTGGACAAGCAGTCGTTCCACTATACAGATCCTCATCAAACCTATCGCGCTTAACGGTCGCTTACCAAGTCAAAGATCAATTTACTTAAGGTGAATTAAAGTTCAAGGATCTCAAATGCATACATTTGAAGAAAATACAAACCAAAGATTTGAGTTTCGTACAAAGAGTCCCGTAAACCTTAACAGTCAGAATAGGTGGAAGCCACCTCAAGCTTCCCAAAGGAAAGAATTGGATAAGAGTTACTTTAATGTTTATAGGACTGTTGTGCACAAAAGTGAGAACCTGGTGGGGTGAGAAGTAGGGGGTCAACAGTACGTCTACAGTCATTAGAACAATTAAACTAGAACAGAGAGGGAACGGATTTTGAAACGTCACCAAAGGTCAACGTGAAGTTTTCGAGACAGTGTGAACCGAAGATGGAGAACACATTAGAACTGGAGAAAACAAAAAAAGATGGTCTCCCCGGAAAAACCTGATACTATTTATCCGAAAGATAATGAGAAAATAACAGACTAATTTAAAAGAAACGATAATCGCATTGAACAATGTCATTTAAGTAAACAATCACATGAAACACAGACAAAAGACACGACCTGACTCAAGGTGCTCCAGTGTCTGGTACAGAAAATAAACGGGAATATATATCGGAATGGTTTTTTTAATATAAAATTTTCAAATGAAAGAAAAATTAATTTCATTACATTAAATTTTGAACGTTTTGTAGGGTCGTTAAGGAGTCTACCAATTTGCATCAATGGTTTACTAGACATGGATTTTACTTTCGTACAAATCTCAATTTTGACTTCACATGACATGAATCTATTTGATCTGTACAATCGAAGAGTATCGTACATCTTTGTATTAGTAGAAGGTGACAAACTATTTTACCCGGATAATAAAGATCATTGTCACATGAATTAGTTACCTAGACAACAAGTAATTGTCAAGACTCAGTCGATTTGGGTTTTGTAAACAAAAGTAATGTCACGTGGTGTATCGTGATTTATGTACATAATCCAATTAAGTGGACCAATAAAGCTTCATATAAAACGTGGACCGGGAAGTAATTCCGATTACAACTCAACGATTCAGAACAGAGAAAACGTGGGGGCCATCTGACATCGGAAGGGTTGAGGAGACAGGTATCTGAAGGGATTTGTAATATGACCTCATCCAACGGTAAAGAAAGAGGTCCCCTAGAAGGGTTGGGTCCCTACCTTGAGACACAGAGGATACAACGTCTGTCTAAGAAATGGTGACTTGGTGGACCCTTCGGAGAGCAATTCCGATATCAGGACGAATTTCAGTCTGTAGATATAAGACAAAATCGTCTTCAAAACGTCATTTCCGAGGGAAAACAATGAACAAGATGTATGAGACTCCACACGCTACGACTCCACAAACTTGTTTCATCGAGGGTCCGTGACGAACTTCAAACACCTAGTGAGTCGTGATACGTATTTCCACTTTACAAACCGGTAGAAATATCCGTTCTTATATTCTAGTATTGTGCCATAAAACCATGTACAAAAGAACCAAAATTCGTATAAAACAAAATTAATTGGCTTCTGTCGTGAGAGGTCCCTAGGGTTAGATCTTAGAAAGTGTTAGTCGAGAACAGTTTATCGACCTCCTTTATTAGTGATATACTCTATCATTTGGTTCCTTATACGACTAGTGAGTTTACTTATCTATAAGGTTCGGTACACGAACATAATATTTTACTCTTTCGATTTATCCTTCTAGTACACCGTAGACAAAATTAATTGGAACTATCGAACGTCCCGTTCGGAAGGGGGTTTGAAGAACGACGATTTACGGTTGATTTAACCTGTATATCTAATTAAACGTCTCTTGACTATAGAAATACAATAACTTAGACGGAAAGGTACCTATACTATATAGAGATAAAATGTACCTCCCCAAAAACCACAGGTTATAAAAGAGTATAATGATGTATTTCAGAATTTATAAGAAAAGTTCCATGAAATATCAAAACAACAATATTACTTACCGAAAAAAAGATGGTGTAAAAGATCAACCAACATACATATCTTTGTAATGACTAAAAAACATATAACTAGGATGTGGATGTAAACAGTTCTCACAGTCGTGACGACTTAAGAGGATAAAACGTCTCACGAAACTCGAAAAACATTTCTACCAATATAGTATACGTTTAACACTATCAAAACAAGGAAATGTTAAAGAAGACGTAGAAAAAAGAACTAGACTAATCTTGGAGGTCATATTATACCTTATCTTTTTCACCACCATTCGTAATAGTAGAATCAATACTAAAAGTAATCAGACGTAAATTATTAAATAGTGATGTTAACTCTAAACGACATCTTAATTTTTTTTAAAAAAAATAAAATATGACCTCATATCGACTAGTTGTTACAACATTATCAAAGTCCACCTGTCGTCATAGTCGGCATAGTCAAAACACGACATACACGACACGAGTCAACGAATCAACACAGGTTGAGAAACCCTGGAGTACCTGACATTGGGCAGTCCGAGGAGACAGGTACCTTAAAAGGTCCGTTCTTATGACCTCGTCAAAAAAAAAAAAAAAATTCATTGGAGTGACAAGAGGTATCACCAACATGGTACATTGTCACATCCTCTTAGGGGAAGAGAGGTGTGAGAGAGGTCATAAACTATAAACACCTAAAAAACTACTATCGGTAAGACTGACCATACTCCACTAAAGAGTAACATCAAAACTAAAAGTAAAGAGATTATTGATCACTACAACTTGCAGAAAGGTACACGAATAATCGGTAGACATACAGGATGGTATACTGAGATGTTAGGGTGGGAACACGTATATAGACCTCTTTTTGTGGGCTTTCCTATGTGTATGGTGTCACAAGTAATGTCGTGGCAAATGTTATCGGTTCTGTACCTTCGTTAGATTTGCAGGTAGTTGTCTCTTTACCAATTTCCACACCATGTATATATGTCACCTTATAATGAACCGGCAATTTTTCCTTTATTACGGTAAACGTCGTTTTACCTACTCACAGTATAACTCACTTCATTCAGTCTCTTCCTCTCTATCGCATACTGTAGGGAATACACATCTTAGAATTTTCTTTACTATGTTACGTGAATGAATGTTTTGTCTTTCTAAGTGTCTGAATTTTTACTTAAACACCAACGGTCCCCTTTCCCTATCAAATTCCCTCAGACCCTTCTAGTACATGTGTGTCGATATAAATTTTACCTATTGGTTGCACCTTGAGACGAGTCACAATACACGGTCGGACCTACCCTCCCCCTAAACTCCCTCTTACCTATGTATATACATACCGACTCGGGAAAGTGACAAGTGGACTTTGATGGTGTTGTAACAATTAACCGGTATGAGATTATGTTTATTTTTCAAATTTCAAACTTTTATTTATGTCTTTTTTCTTTTTTTTTTGTTTCTTATGACCCTCACCCAACGGGAAAGGATGAAGTCTCCTAGAAGGGTGGGGTCTCTAGCTTGGGTACAGAGAACCCAGAGGACGTAACAGTCCGTCTACGAAGCGATGACACGGTGGACCCTTCAGGGGTCGTGTGTTACAACACTATCAAAGCCCACCTGTCGTTTCCCTGAGAAGGTATATACATGTACATAGGTAAGAGGGGGTTTGAGGGGAAGGCAGGTCTCACGGTGTATTGTAGCTTATCTCAAAGAACACGACATGTCATCTAATCTAGGAACAACCAATAGGTACAAAACTTTTAAAATAAAAAATTAACCACCTTTTAACGAAATATTAAAACGGAACCAAAGACGACAAGTTGTTACACTTAGTCAGTATTAATTTATATATATAGTAGGGAGGAATCGGCGGGAGGACAGGGGTGTGGGGTGACGAGATCCAGTAGTGTCTCGAGGTCCGACCCGAGGGATACAATAAATCGTCGAAGGAGTGATAAAATCACATACTATCACATATATACAGTTACGATGAAAGAGTTAAACAGGGTGGGATTGGAAGGAGACGACACAGGGGTTCAGGTAAGAGATTATCTAATTGGTCATAACAATAAGATCTAATGTACATATACGTAATTATACGTCATGAACAAAGAAGAGAAGGAACAAAAAGAGAAGGAGACGTATTCTCCGAGGTCCAAGTACGTGGAGTGATGTCGATACAGTCTAAGTAAGGAAAGATACCGACTCGTTATAATGTGACATATTTACATGGTGTTGAAGGATTAGGTAAATAGACAACTACCTGTAAATCCAACGAAGGTACGGGACCGACAACATTTATAACGACGTCACTTGTAACCCCATGTACACAGAAAACCTTAACACCAAAAGAATCCAACATACAGGTCATCACCATAAGGACCCAGTATTCCAAATAAGGATCAAAGAATGAGAGGTATGATAAAAGTTATTGATCTAAATACGGATCGATCAAAAATTCCTTAGAGTATGACACAAGGTATTATCGACATAGTCAAATGTAAGGGTAGTACGACATCTCAAAACTGATTTGTAAAAAAATAGTCCGAATTCCTGTGTCAAAGGTAATTAAGAAACAAAAAGTCAGATCCTACACTTCACTCCACTTTCGGCGAGTCAGCACTGGCTGAGAAACAGGTACCTTAAGAGGTCCGGTCTTATGACCTCACCCATCGAAAAGGGAAGAGGTCCCATAGAAGGGCTGGGTCCCTAGCTTGGGTCCAGAGAGCGTAACTGTTATAATATAGGAAAAAACATAAAACTTACTTACAATTTAAAATTGTTTCAGGGACGGGGTTTAAATACATCCACTATTTTTAAAAAAGTGGGGAAGTAAATTACAAAATTGTATGACTTGATGTTTCTGTCCAAATAACAAAAGAAACTTTCTGGGGACCTAATCTAACGAAATTAAAATACATCTAAAAAATAAAGTAGATATTTGTTTCACTTTAACCAGGATGTAAAAAAAGATCAAGAAACGGAAAGACTAAAACTATAGTAATAATATTTTATTTGACTCATCGAAAGGAAAAAACAAAATAAGACAAGAACCTTCGAAGAACATTAGTCTCTAGTAGATGGGATACTAATTTTAACACTTTGACTCAGATCAAACTCCACAAAAAAAAAATAAGACACTTAACAAAAAAATTATTAATAACAAAGGTCTTATTTAAAACCAATAAACGATCAAAAGATCTTTTGACAGGTAAAGTATATATACATAATTGTATGTAAATAAGATTAATACGAGAATATAAAATTCAGAACTGATATAGACATTGAATTATATATAGAAGAAAACCCTGGAAAGGACAGTCAGAATAACCCTCCACATATACAAAATAACCAGAAAACCAAAATAACGATTAAAAGACACACTAAATTTTAAAAAGAGTAATCGGAATAGAAATATCAAAGAAAAAGAAGATTAACACCTAAATCAAAAAGAAAAAATTCAAAAGATTAAAAAATTAAGTAAATTTTAAAACGTAAATTTAAATTATGTAAATTATAAAGAGACGTTGGTATCGATTAGACATAAAGTTCCAGACAAAACTATAAGGATAAGAAAGACTAATAAATCAAAACTTATAAAATACTAAAAGTATCACAAATAAAATCACACAAAAACATTAACGGTTCGTAGACAAACAAACAAAATAAAAACAATAAATTTTAAAATAAAAATTAACATGACACCAGTCTCTTACATAGTAAATAAAAGTTTCCGCAAAACTTTGAATCAACTGGTCCATATACACCTTGAAAACACTTATAAGTCACATAAGAAACTATCTTTCACATAAATGATAAACAACTGATTATTGAATCTAGTTCGACTAATGAAAACGACAGGTATCATCGCCACAGGAGTTGCAAAAAAAGAGGTCATCGACATAACCGAAGACAGTCTCCACATGATTTTAGTCGATATTAATATTGAATTTTTAAAGAAAATTAACACAGGTAAAAACAAACCCCCAATATAGTAAAATAAATTTTGGAGAACTTATTAAGGAAATTAATAAACATCGCAGAAATGTAGAGAAAGTAAGAAAATAAAAGTTTGAAACATACAGTAAATCGGAATAATTCATGTAAAGAAAATATGAGAGACTATTAAAGACGGAAGATTATTCACTTAAATACCATAAAACAACTAAACTTCAACAAAACCAGTAGAATACAAAACAAAAGATAAACACGGAAAAGAAACCAAGAAAAGACAACAAATAACCAACTTACTCAAAAGTAATATAGAAATAAAAGGGAAATAACAAAACCTTTTTGGAGTCTTATCAAATTGAACCAAAGGGAACAAACGTTCAATTTATTATCAATGAAGGGGAAACGAAACTTATGGGGATGGACAGTAAAAGTATAAGACACGATTAAATAGTACAAAACAGTAAAGAAACGTAGTACTAAGGAAAGAAAAAAAGATTCAACTCAAAGGAAAAAAGACTTCGTATCTCGTAAGTAATGAAAAGATACACTTTTAGACTCAGAATTTAAGTGGTCAGAATGGACTTTTAAAATGAAGTGTAAATAAGAAGTTTCTATCAAATCGACTTATATCTTGAACTTTACCGATCAGGAGCGTGGGGTGGAGGACTGTCAAGTAATTTTCATGGTAAACCAACAGGTTTCCATGGTAACATTAGATCTCTATAACTATTAGTAGACGACAGTCGAAGATTCTATTAGTACGACCATCTGATCAAAAGAGAGAAGAAAAATTTACAAACCACACATTAAATTTCTTATAAGAGGAACAGAAACTTCAATGCGTCAAAATGGGTCACACATGTCGACACCTAAACACAAGAACTAGGACGGACCCTAGAGACATCAATAAGTAAAGACCTTTTAAGAGTCGTAATAAAGAAAAATATTTTTCATCACAGAAAACAAAATACAGAGAACGACATAAGAAGTCCAAAGTTTATTAAAAACAAAAACAAAATAACTCCAGATGAACCAAATGTCATAATATGATCAAATCCACATATCGTATCACTAAGTTTTGAAAACATTTAAATAAGGTACATTTTAATAACAGTTTATTGTCGACATAAAGGACACAACATGTCATATAGAAACACACAAACATGATTCAGTATAGACTGAGACACGCTGGGATACCTGACATCGGAGGACCCGAGGGGACAGGTACCCTAAGAGGTCCGTTCTGATGAACTCACCCAACGACACGAGAGGAGGTCCCCTAGAAGGAGTGGATCCCTAGATTGGGTACAGAGAATGCAGTAGAGGACGTAACCGGCCACCCAAGAAACGATGACCGAGATCGACTCTTCGGGTATGTAGGAACATAGAATAAATAAAGTATGTGTCATCAAACATATAGAATTAAGAAATGGTGATAGTATACGGAAAGAAGAAGGGAAAAGGGTAACCATTGGTAATCAAACAAGAGGTACATGCACCTAGACAAAGATAAGACAATATAAGTAAGTAAACGAAATAAAAAATCTAAATGTTATTCATTATTGTGTGTCATAAACAAAAAGAGACAGACTGCACAAAGTGATTGGTCTTATGGGAGGTCCAGGTAAGTACAACAACGTTTACCGTTTTAAAGTAAAAAAAGTATTGACTTGTCATATAGGAACACACACACATACATAAAAATACGGTGTAGAAGAAATAGGTAAGTAGACAACTACTTGTACATCCAACGAAGATATAGAACCGAGAACATTTACGACGATACTTGTACCCCCACGTATATAAAAAAGTTTCATCACGAAAGTAAAAACAACCTATATATAGGTTCTCCCATTAATGACCCAGTATACCATCAATATCGAAGTTAAAAAACTCTTTAACGGTATGACAAAAGGTGTCACCGACGTGGTTAAATATAAGGGTGGTCGTCACATCCTCTCAAGGGAAAAGAGGTGTAAGAACGGTTGTAAACAATAAACACCAGAAAAACTATTATCGGTAAGACTGTCCATACTCTAGTATGACATCGAAACGAAATGTAAAGAGACTACTAATTGTCACAACACGAAATGTACACGGGTAACCGGTAGATATAAGAAGAAATCCTTTTACGGAAAAGTCCAAAAGAAGGGTAAAAATTTGGTCTAATAAACAAAACAAAACAAAAATCATAACTTATCAAAATCGATAAATATATAAAACTTATAATTTGGGAACAATGAGTATAGTAAACGTTTATAAAAGAAGGTAAGCCATCTATAGAAAAGTAAAACAGTCACTAAAGGAAAGGAAAAAAAAGGGGAAAGTTCAAATTAATCCGGGACACGTCCATACATACATAAAATAAAAGAATCCTCTGTCTAGGTTTTTAATAACAACACTAAATACAGTTTCTTATCAGATGGATACAAAAGAAGAGTCCAAAATACCAAACACCAGAATGTAAATCCAGAAATTAGGTAAAACTCAATTAAAAACATATACTACACTTTTTTCAAGAATAAAATAAGAAAATTTACATCGTCGGGTAGAAGGGTCGTACTGAATGACTTTCTGACAGAAAAGAAGTGACACATAAAAACAGACGAAACAGTGTCAATGGGTGCATTCACATCCAAACAAAGACCCGAGTGGTAAGACGAGGTAACTAGATACACAGACGAAAACAAGGTCATGGTATGACAAAGTGGACGACATCGAAACATCATATTATAGATACCTAGTTTGGTTTTTCTTATTATTGTCAAGATGGTTTGTAAATTTTTTCTCAATTACGGATAGGATTTTGTTAAGGTTTTTCAAAGTCTCACTCCTTGTGAAGACTTGAGTAACTTACTCCGGTCGTAGTGGAACTATGATTTTGATATGTTTCTATAATGTTTTTTTTTTAATATCCGGTTATAGTAACTACTTGTAGTTACATTTTAGGAGTTATTATATAATCGTTTGACTTAGGTCATTAAATAATTCTCCTAGTATGTGACACTAGTTCACTCACAATAGGACCCCCCGTTCCCACCAAGTTATAGACCTTTAGATAGTTACACTATGTGTGTAATTGTTTTCCTCTTATTTTTAGTATACGAATAGACTTATCTAGTATACTAGTTTACGTCTTTTTCGTAAACTGTTTTGAGTTGTAGGTAAATACTATTTTTGAGAGGAGAGGAGTCACAAACACACACACACAATCAGAGAGTCAGCACAGAGAAACGTTGGGGTACCTGACATCGGGAAGCAGGTACCCTAAGAGGTCCGTTCTTATGACCTCACCCAACGGTAAAGGAAGAGGTGTTACAAACACATCTCCCTTATATAAAGTTGTATTACTTCAGGTATATATTCGAGTACCCGAAGGGTCCATCGAGTTTACCATTCCTTTGACAGATGTTATGTCCTCTGGGTCCAAGTTAAGGATCCAGCCCTTCTAGGGGACTTCTTTCTACACCGTTGGGAGGGGTGGTAAGAACGAACCTCTGAAGGTACCTGCTCCTCGAACCGTCCGATGTCAGGTACCTCAACGTCTCAACCTGTGCTGACTCACTGATTGTGTGTGCATATTCGAGTATCGATTGTATCATGAACCACCACTTTTCGATTTTTGTAAAATAGATTCTAGTCCTTGTTCGTAAAAACAGATTCTAGTCCTACGAGTGCGAATGGCGAAATTAAGTCGTATCATAACTTTCAGGATCGGTACCGTTAGTCTCTTCCTTTTTTTCTTTTCCTTAGATTGACCTTTCCTTCTTAATTTTGACAGTAACAAACGACTGTCCTATGATATGTATCTTTTAGGATTACTACGGTGGTCTTTCGATCATGTCGAGTAGTCACTTAAGTCATCTCAACGTCTTATGTTTTAATTATGAGTAAAGGGACCACCGAGTCAACCATTTTCTTAGGTGGACGTTACGTTCTCTGACGGACGTTACGTCCTCTGGGTCCAAACTAGGGACCCACCTCTTCTAAGGGACCTCTTCCTTTACCGTTGGGTGTTATCATAGGAACGGACCCTTTAGGGTACCTATCTCCTTGGACCACCCGTGTCGAGTACACCAGTGGTCTCAGTCTGTACTGAATCGTTGATTTGGTGGTTGGTGGTGACATGTGATTTTCGTTAAATAGTCTTTATCTTTAACTCCTTTCTTAGGGTAAATACTAACGTAGTTTTATTATTTTATGAATCTCCCTCCATTTTCTAGACATGAGTCTTTTGATATTCTGTGACTACTTTCTTTTAGTTCTGTTGTGTTTCTCCCACTTTCTATGTAACATAAGTATCTAATCATCTTAATTATAACAATTTTTCTGGTATCATGACTTTGATCAGACACCTAAGTAACGTCAGGATAGTTTTATGGTCACTCTACAAAAAAATTTTGTCTTGATCTTGTCTATTGAAATTTTAAACATATCCATGTGTTTTCTGGGGATTATCGATCCTGTTAGGTCTCTTTCTCGTCTTTCCCTACATAGTGTGAAGGAAATCTAATATGAGTCACATAGAGAAATTTAAAACCGTAAAGGAGGAAAAGACCCTAAAATAAGACGTCACAGATAATCCAACGATATTAGATAGAAACAGAATGACAGACAGAGCTTATCTACAATTTGAGAGAGAACGTAAAAATAGAAAAACAAAGAGACATGGAAAAACAACCATTAAAAGAGTATAGAAGATTAAGTAGGTAAGGGAGAAGTAAGACAACAAGTTGAATAGGTAACGTAAACTCAAAATAAATGTAACTGACATAAAAGTAATACATTAAAGACAAACCAACAAAAGGTTTAAGTCACAAAAAAACTTATATACAAATGTTACGAACCAAGAACGGATTATCAAAGATAAGAAAAAAAAGAAAGAATAACTTTTCATGATAAATTTTAAGAATCCACCAAAATAGTAGAGGTCCAGAAAACCACGTCTAAAACAAACATAGACAACTAATAGGTAGGACCTTTGAATAAAAAATTACGTTAAATAATAGAAACACTTCCGTAGAAATCATCTTAAACGAAAGACTCTCTCAACGTAAACAAGATCTACTGATTTATAAGGATTCCCACCAAAACGTAAAGTCAAATAATCGAATAGTCAAAAGTGACCAAGATTCGGTTGAAAGATATAATTTCAAAACCGGATCACAGGGATATGGTAGACCCATTCTACTTGAACCTTATGTGAAGACACACGAGACTAATGAACATCCTCTTAGAAAGGGTGTGTACCGAAATCAAGGTAGAGGCAAGTGGATTCCAATACCCGCCGCCAAAACATCAGACCAAGTGTCCACATCTGGAAATACTGAGGGAGTTCACGTAACCAAAGATCGACAATTCGACAAAACCGAAGACAAGGACAAATGACGAGAGTGAAACTCAATGACGATATAAAAATCACGGTCCCACAAAAGAAACGGACTCAAATTCAAATCGTTGTAAAGGAAATAATGTCAAATAGGTCCTAAAGATACCCAAAACCTCGTCTTCTCATCAGAAAACTCAATGGAGTCAGATGACACAACTGGTCTTTGGAGAGTACCAAGAACAATCCCTTCACACCTTTTAGTCTATTTCGGTAGAACTTATGTTGAAACCTGACACAATCTATAATAAAGAAGACTAATTGAGTAGGATCCCACATTTTTATGAAGAACTTTGTAGTCTGACAAAATTCTTCCCTATACTATGACTAAAAAAAAGAAGAACCTCACCCTCAGCAGTGACCACACGTATGAGCTTAATGCATAGATTTTAGTGTTCTATACAGTAAATTTTTTAACAAAACGTATAAAAGAAGTATTTTGGAGTCTTCTCGGATGTAGTAGATCTTTACACTGGATACTTATCTTGACTTTTCAATATACGAAAACTTCTACAAATAATATTACAATTGAAAATTTTGTCTCTACCCTTGAACTTGATTGTTCTCCTTGTCAAATCATGTGATACAATTTAAGTTGAGAAGTCGCATAAAATATCGGTAAATTCCGTAATTAAAATTTTGTATATGTCCATTTATATAAGGTAGATATAACAATACCCCTTTGTCATGTTATAACACATACACGAATGTCTACTATTAATCTTCCCTTATGATTTTTAGTAGACTATTACCACCATCCTAATACCCGTTAAAAAGGAAAGTTTTGTCAAAGGAAGTTACTGTAACCATAAGAATGTCAGAATTACCCTGGTTTATCATAAGGACAAGAAACGATATAAGGTTTATCTACCTTCTTTCTCTTTACCGTCCAAATCCAGTTTCCTTAACGGACATAAAGACTACTTCGAATATGACTTCATATATTGACTCACTCCGGGGAGTCTTAGGGTTCTTGTACTTCTCACTTTGACTCCACTTGGGTGGGTCAAATAAGAAAGGTTTATTTAGTAAGATGAACTTCATTCCCGTTACAATCAACGTGAACATTACTTTATAAAAATGATCATATACCTATCTGGTTATAAATGTGGTAAACTTAAAGGTGATGTTTCTTCTTCCTTAGTACCCTTAAACCTTTATTGGAAAGATTATCAATATAATTAAAAATTCATTTTTACAGTACACATAGAAAACCGTAAACAACTGAATTGACTTCACATCAATAACTTTAAGTCAAAGAAATCGAAACACAATCTCAGAAGTCACATAGTGTCGATAATTTAATAAAAGACGAAAATCTGCAAATTTACGTCTTAATCTCCGTTTTTGTCGACTAGACCAAGCTGTTCGACTCCTTCATTATCATTCATTTACATGTTAATAATCATAAAGGTACAATCACAATCAAAAAATTGAAAAATTAAACTACATATCGTATGTATGTTTTTTCACGGTTTCGTATTTAAAAGTTAAGTCACTTAATAATATTTAACTTTTAGTCATATATGTATCCATACACATATATACGTATATATACAAAAACTCTTCGTGTGTAAAAGATTTTCGATGACTTTTTCACAAGAGGTAAAACTATAAGGTTAGTAGATTATCATCGATGTAATTATAAAGGATGATAAAATTCTAATTACAAACACTCATCGATAACTTAATCATGATCATTAAGTCATTCCTATGCCAAAGACCTGTCTTCAACTTATTTCCTATTGTTAATAGTGATTACGAATCTACCATTAGACAAGGAATTTGAGACGTCAATCTACATTGAGTTTAAGAATCCCGATCAGGTATCAGTTTAACTATCAGTCCTTTTACAAAACTCCGATATAATGATCTGTTATATTCCTATAAACGGGGTAAGATTGATGGTTTAACCAATAAGAAAGAAATTTACGGGGAGGGATTCGTAGTCGTAAGGGTAATAATTACTATCCTATATCATCATAAGGAATCTCCTTATTTATAGGATTAACTATCCGACATTATCATGAGGAATCTCGACGAAAGTTCGAACAAAGTAAAAAACAAAATTAAGTCAATATTAAGAGAGAGTAAATTTGGGGTAGGGGTAGAGTGAAATCTCAACTACCCACAGTGACTTCTTATCGATTATAAAATTACGGAATCTGTCTTGGTAGTAACAAACAATCGTATCCTTGTATTGTAAAGTCCATTATCTACCTCTATTACCAATTTCTAAACAATCAACGTAAACATTAATTTATAAAATAAATTTTTATTTATGAAATAATGTAGAAAACAAACACAGACAAGACTTCTCGGTCTTTTATTAAACTTGTTTCTTTGGGGTGAAATATCGTCTTACTCCCTAAGTAATACATAAGACTAGTTTAGGTAATCAGGAGAGTACCTATATTGAGAACGGTATAACTTAAAAACAAAGAATGAAAGTATGACTATGTAGTAGAAGTTTTCGAAAGTGAGAATAACGAAGTAAAAATCGTGAAATTAAAGACACACCAGTAACATTGTAACTTCAAACAGACTAAACTCTGTTTAAAAAGATAGGTAATTTACCTAAATACAAAAGTAAAGAACACTTGGAATGAAGAAAACGTACAATGCGTTCTACCTTCGGGATTATATTAACCCTTCTTCAGTCGATTCTAGTAAATCTCCGTAATTGTAAGAATGTTAAAAGGGAATCTCACTGAAAGGATTGGTTCTTACTTACTTTCCACTTTGATGTATCAATGTCTGGAATAAAACTATGGTATCGAAAATCTTAAGACACGAAACTAAAATATCTTTAACACCTGTTAAGACTTTACTAATTACTAGTCTTTCCGTGAACTTATATAGGATCAAAACACTCCAAAAAAAGAAATACTGAATGGAAACAAAATAAATCTCTCTAGTCGTTCTTCATGCTAGATTCAGACAAAGTCGTGTTTAATTTAGTATACTTCTGTTTCTACTAATGTCGAAATCCATTCACTGAATATAAGAGTTTGTGGAATTTTTACAAAAAAATGACCCATTTACGAAATTCTAAAAAAATTAACTCCATATTAACTGTATGTTACAATATAACCAAAATCCATATGTCGTACTAAGTCATAAACATACATAACACTTTACTAGTGGTGTTACTCAGATGAATTATAGATAATGGCATGTATTAATGTCTTAGAAAAAAGGAACACTACTCTTGGAAAAAAATTTTTTTTATATAAAATGACTTCATATCAACTAAATGTTACAAAGTTCATGTGTCGTTCTACTAAGTCAATATGTTTACCATGTATAATAATAACTTTAATAACAGGTAGTATCCAATAGTGTCCTATAACTGACATCAAGGGATACGATATGTCATTTGGAAACAACGAACAACGTATAGATAAAAAATTAATCTTTAGACCGTAAGATAAGTTGACTCAATTTGTTCACCTTAGTTTTACAGTATCATACAAATCAATCCGTTTTTAAGGATTCAAAAGGTTTTATATATATAATATGTATATATATATATGTGTGTTTTCGAAAAAATGATGTGAACTATCGTACTCTTTCTTGTAATTTTTTTTTCCTCTCTACCTCTCTAACCTTTTGTATTTACTTTACCCTCGTGACGTATACTTTATCTTTTTCACTTTGTTTGATCTATTTTCATCTTCTAGTGGTCTATCAGGTCAACAAAAATTTGTACTGATGAGTAATCTTTGTATAGACATCTAGACCTCTTCTTTTCGTTATGGACTCGTAAAAAAAAAGGGGTTTTTCAAAGTTCTATTAAGACTTTACGTAGACCTAAAATCTTTCACTAATGTCCAAAAAGACAATCTAGGATCAAAACCACTATGTCTCAAGATAATAAAAAGACAACTGGTTAGTACTATGTTACTATCATTTACTCATTATCAATGTATTGGTGTTACCATTTTATACGAATAGTCAAAAGTGTTAGTTACCGGTCTGTTTTTTATTTTCTATTAATGTTAACGTTCGGTATTACCCTTATACTAATTGAATTGTCATATTTTATTAATGTATGTTGAACCCACAAACCCACAAACAATTCGTCTGACTACACCATTCACCTTCATGTATGTACGTGTACAAAAGTAGGTGGGTCGGTCAGACACAGAAAACCAACCACGTAAATTAGGTGAACGTAAATTCCATTACTAACTATACACACTAGGACAATGACAAAAGAATTAACAAAACCCAAATAAAAGACACCCAGAAAAGGAAGAGAACACAAAGGACGGATCTCTTCAAGGAAATCGTAGTTAACATTTCGACCAAACTACCACGACTTAAGAAAAGTGAAAACGAACAGACCTTTCGAAAACTAAAGAGACAATTTAGACTTCTTCCCAGAACGACCCGTCTCATAAGAATCAACATCCAAGAAGGGAAAGTAGTGAGATTTGTATGGTATGGGAAGGGAAGACCGAACGTCTCAAAGACAACTCTTAAGTCGACTATCGGACTACCCTCAAAGGAACCGACAATAGACAACAAAAAGACAACAACGAAAATTATAAAATAGAAACAAAAATTAAAAACAGTCAAACTAATGATACACAGAGTCACACAAGGAGGAACCCAAATAGGACGGACCCTGAGTGACACGAAGGACCTGAACCAACTGATAAAGGAAAGGGTATAATTCCGTTCAAAAGTCGATAATAGAGAAGTTAATAAAAGAATACAGGAAAGAGAGAGAGAAGAGGAAGACCCTGGGGACATTACGCTTACAACCACGTAAATTACAACAGGGTCTCCAGAGCATCCGACAGAAGTAAAGAAGAGTAAGAAAAAAGACATAAGACAAGACACCGTCACTAAAGGTGGTAAGACAGGAGGTCCAGTAAATAGACAAGAAGACGGAGTCAATGAGACGACACCTAAGGAAGATCACATAATAAGTAGAGACAAACAAGAAATCAAGAAGATCCAGAAACCATTTGTAAAGAACGTAGAAGAGTTAGAAACGGAGGTAAGAAAAGGCTCTAGGATCTAGTAGAAGTAATAATAATAAGACTCAAGAAAAAGACCTTCAACGGACAGAGACGAAGTAAATTAAACGCCCCTCCCCCACTCCGTCAATAGAACAGGGAAGTAGACCCTGTATTGAAAGACGAAAAAGTAGTACTAATTGAAAGACATTATACCAAAAACAAAATCGACGATATTCTGTCACGAAGGAGAACGAAGAGAGACGGGAGACTACCTACTCCGATTCTCCGAATACATTCGAAGGACTACCCTCCCTGACCGTTACCCTTTTTGACCCAGAACGACACCACCCGTCCCGAAACGAGTTTATTTCGAAATTATGTCAATAGATGACTACCCACCCCAACGTAGGGAGGGACCATCAACAAACCGGACTGGGTCGGGACCCCAGATACCCGAGATACCAACCCAATTACCACTTGAGGTTCTCCCAAATACGGTTTCCCGTAGAAGGTCACGGGGGCAGGACACTACTCGGTGACGGTTGGGTGTGGAGGTATCCTCCGGAAGGTTGTGATCGTCCGTCGAAACCAAGTCAAGGGACACCCCAGTGACGAGGAGAGGAGACCCAGAAACACGTACATTTTAAAACAAACACGGGTGGTTTTGACCTTAGAGACAAAGAGGGTCAGGAGGACTTCAGGATATTAGTTTTGGACGATCGGGAGTGTCGTCTAAAGGACCCCTAAGGGTCAGGGAAACAACCTAGGGGTCCGACCCTCCGGATTACACCCCAAGTCTTGGAACTGTGGTCACGCTCTTGAAGAAACCATAATAACAAGAGTTCAGATACCCAGTGGGTGGGTCGCCCATATCCTAAACCAAAATAACACTAAGGTGCGGAGGAGGATAGAGACACCGAAGAAACAGATACCTGTATCCCATAGAAAAAAAAAAAAACCACCCAAGGTCGTACGAGGACAGTCACCAACGACTTGTCGATCGATGTTAAAACCACGAGAACGTCCTCCTCTGTTTACACACAGGAAGACGTGTCGGTAGAACTTGACAAGAAGACACTACTCTTGGAAATTATAGACGGAAAATAAAAATCGTCGTAAGTTCATACGTCATGTCATTAATAATTCATATCAGAGGTACGACTTGTAATACAGGACACTGAATAAATAAAATAATAACCATCAAACATGGGAAACTGAGGAAAGTGGGTAAAGTAGATGAGGGTTGGTCGGTCGGAGATCGTTGGTGGAAAACAAACAAACGAAAATCTAAGATATATATTCACTCTAGTGAAACATCAACAGAAAGAGACTGAATAAAGTGAATCACATTACGGAAACTCAGGTAAGTACAACAGTGTTTAACGTTCTAAAGTAAGAGAAAATACCGGTTTATTATAAATATATATATAATATCTTATCATATACGTATATATATTATAATCTCTCTCTTGTACGTGTAAAAGAAACGAACAAGTAGGGAACTACATGTAAATCCAACAAAGGTATAGATCCGATAACATTTATGACAACGTTACTTGTACCTCCACATATATACATTTTTTCTTTTTTTATATATATCACAAAAATAAAAGAAACGTATTTATGGGTCTTCACTCTAACGACCCAGTATACTATATACAAATTAAAAACTCCTTGAAAATATGAGAAAAGGTTTCACTCACATGGTTTAATACAAAGACTGTTGTCACATGTTCCAAAGGGAAAAGAGGTGTCGGAACGGTCGTAAACAATAGAGAATAGAGGAACTATTATCGATAAGAATGTCCATATTATAGAGTAACTTCAAAACTAAATATAATATATAGAGTAAATATAAAACTAAATATAAAGGGACAACCAATTGAAACTCATTGAAACGTACGTAGACAACCGTCAGATATACAGAAGAAATCTTTGACAGATCAGTGTAGAAAACGGGCAAAAATTTAGTCAAACAACCCGATAAAATAAACTCAAATTACTCCAAAATTTTTACATAAAAAACTATCATTGGTAAACGGTCTATATACTAAACGTTTATAAAAGAGGATAAATCATTTAATGGAAAGTAAAACAACTAAAAAAAATTTTAAAACGACACGTTTTCGAAAAGTCAAACTATTTCAGGGTACCCACATAAAAACAAAAACAACGGAAACGTAAACCACAGTTTAGGTTTTTTATTAGTGATTCCGTTCAGAGCTCCTCAATTGGTGGATGCAAAAAGAAGATATTTAAAATACCAAAATCCAAAAGGTAAGTTTACAAATTAGTTAAACTCAAATAAAAAACACATACCATATTCTATTACCAGGTAAAAGTAAAAAAGTACACACTGAGAGACAAAAAGGACTGTGACAAATAACTTCTTCGATGATAAAAGGGTAGCATATGGGAACCGAGGAAACAGTATTTAACTAACTCGTTCAAGTAAAGACCCGAGACATCAGACAAGGTAACTGGATACACAGACAAAAATACGTTTATGGTATGACAAACTAACGACATCGAAACATATTATCGAACTTTAGACCCTATTGTGGTAAAAATGACCTATCACATACACCTAGACAAATATTATAGAAAAACATTCATAACCTTTAGATATTAAACTTCTTCTTACATTCAATATTTTTATTATTATTAACCCCCGAATATGGTCAGTCTGTGTTACATTTGGAAAATGGACGAAATAAAGTAAATAAAAAGTTTCACAATAAAACTTTAGTCACAATGACTCGAGGAAAATTTTTACTCCTTTGACGTTTTGTTTATTTACTCTTTTGACGTCGAATTACTTCAAACCTTCGAATAGATCCTGGGTGTCTACCTACCTAAAGTGACTCTAGGTCTGATGTCAACTATTCTAAAGATTTGGACAGAAGTACTTGACATGGAAAAAAGAAAATTTTAACGTACACTTTAATCCATTTTTATTTAATTAATTATCTATATTCTATATAATCTAGAAAAAAGGGGGGATCTAAAGTATACTTGAAATCTATACAGATTTCTTTAATCCCTTGTTTTTTTTATAAATAATTATTTGACCCACCGTCGTACCTTGTAACCTTTTTTCCCGGGAGAGAGGGAGAGACGATGAAACTCATACAATTCGGTGACTCTAAAACCCCAATTATAGTATCGGATGGAATTGATCATTTCGTTAACCATAACTCAGTCCACGATATATTGTTTATAAGATTTTCACACCAAAAGTGAATCACCAATCCGCCATAGTCGTTTCTGTGAACTAAAACCTTCGACATTTCTATTCTCACGACAATTTATCACCGTCACTTAAATCATTTTGAACAGTGAAAAATATTTAACGTTCCAATTTACTTACAGACTACTTGGTCACAAGAATTCCTTCTCCAACCTTTTGTCTCATAATCTCATACACGAGAATAATAATCGACATAACTGTGACATAATACTCTTTCTATTCAAATCCTTTCTTAACCGACACAACATTCATCTTCACTTTCCCTTATACCTTTAAGATCTTTAATGTCCGGAACATTACAAGTTTTTCAGTGGACGAAGGTTAAAACTACTCCAGACAAAAAAACAAAAAGAAAACGAGGAACACGAAATACTCAATATAGTTTCTTAGGCAACGATTTAGGTTCCAGTAATTTTAGATGACAGAAAAGAAGATTCTTTTAATATAGTAAGACTGAAAATAAATGTAAATCCAGAGACTAGGCAAAACTCAATTACAAAAAATATACTAATTACAAAAAATGTACCACACTCTATTCTCAGTCGAAACTAAGATAAAGAAGACAACTTACTAGAACCGTAGAAACAGTTTTAGTCGACTGATCTCTGTATGTTTTACCAAAATAAAAACCTGAGAGTCAACACAAGGTAACTAGACACATAGTCAAGAATACGGTCATGATGTGACAGAACTAATGGGAATTGAAACTTCTCAATTGACGAAAATCTGGATTTTTTAATACTCTATTTTAACTTTTTTTACAAATTCCCTATTTTCAGATAATTTATACTTTCAAGTAGAAACACCGTTTCCAGTCTGAACACTATTTTTTTGAAAATAGTGTTGATAACTATTTTCAACGGTCACCTAATTCCAAAAACTCCCGTTCCTAGTAAAATTTAATATGGATCACCTGAATAGGTAAACCTAGTTTACAGAGTCTCATTTCTAGATTGATTTCCATCATTAGGGGAGTATCTTCGAACTGTTGGAGTTTCATTTGATAAAAATTTGACTCAAACCCCCTTCTCCACCCTCCTTCCCTCTCTCTCTCCTCAAATCCCATTTCTTCATCAGAATCTCAATGCTCATACCATTACCGTGTACATTGACTGACCTTAGTTTACCCATTCTTTGAAAACTCTCTCAATAGTCGTTTTCTTGTAATTCTTACCATCTGATTTGGACGAACACTAACAAATTTAGAATCTTATCGACACTCTAGAGGGTCAGAAGATTCTACTTCCTCGTCGGTAACTCTCAACGTGTCTCTCTCAAATTACAAATTTGTGGAATATCCGGAATCTTTGTCGTTTCGTCATAATGAATTCACCGTCATATAAACCGAGTATAAACTTTATAACCCTGGAAAAAGTAAATCAGTTCTTATTAATAACGTATGTCAGGTCGTCAAGGGGAGATCGATAAATGGGTTCTTTTTACTTCTGTATACAGGTTCTTTTTTGGACGTACGTTTTGTAAATGTCGGTAAAATAAGTATTAACAGGTTTGACCCTTGTTGAGTTTTTATTTAGTTCACCACTTACCTATTTGTTTAATACCATATAGGTACATTGACTCAGAAAGAATCGTTACTCTCCGTTACTTGACGACTATTGTCGTTGTTGTACCTACGACTCATTTTCTTCTATCTGAGTTTTTACATATATGACATACTAAAGTAAATAAACTGTAAGACTCTTTCCATTTTTATATCCCTGTCTTTAACTTAATCACTAACACACCCTGAACCCTTTCCTTAATTGATGTTGCCCTGTGTTCCCTTGAAAAACCCTACTACCTTTACAAGAAATAAACCAACACCACTACCAATATACTGTATATTAAAACATTTTAAATATCTTTACATGTGGATTTTTCCATACAAAATGGTACACATTTAAAATAAAGTCATTCGGACTTTTTTTTTATTGTGATAATCACGGTTTTTATTTAATTCAGTTTTATTTAAAACTCTACTCATTTGTCTGATCCAAGACGAGGGTTACTCAATTACGGAGCACATAATTTTCTTGTAAAAATTATACAAAACTTTAATTTTAGAAAAAGGTATTTTTATAGAAATATAGTAGTAAACTATGTATATAAAGACACACATATATATATTATATATTGTACTTTGATGTATAAGTATAACATGTATTACGAAAGACTATAAAATACCTTCTATCACAAATTATCAATGGTTTTAAGGTTACAATTCAATGGTAATTCTAATTCATGTCAAAAATAGGTCATTTATTTTTTCTAACTTTACTACAATTGTTGACGATTAGGGACCAAAGACAACTTTGTTCACTCTCTGACTAAAATGTTCGTACTTTTATTTAGACAACAAAAAGAAAGTGATTTAAAAGGACTTCACGTTTCACCACTACTGTGGAGACGAATGGATCTAGTCCACCGGTAAAAAAAATTACGATCACAAACTTGTTTACCGAAAACGGTACAGTTTGTACCGTGAACTACCAACCTTTAATGATTTCTACCCTCCACTAAGACACTTCTCTGTCAGACAAAGCCGAATCTTGTCACTATTAACTTAATTTAATATCATCAGTCTGATAAATAACATTATCCAGAAGTTGTAGGTCCCAATGAAGGGGACACACTTATACCATCCACTTGGTCTGGAGTCAGAGGACTATCATATCGTACGGATAGGGAGTCAGACGACCTTCGTCCCAAATGGTGTGTTCAGTAAAATTAGTGTAATATATGTCTAGAATGTTCTTCAAATGGTTTTTAGACTTATGACACCTTTAATAGAAAGTATTTATGTGATTGTTTCATCATCGTGAAACGATTTGGACTCCCTCTGTCTATTGACAATTTACAGGAAACAGGAATACTTACACGTATACCAGCCACCTGTCCCCCTCTACCTTCTACATCTTTTTACATTCCTTTACCGTTTATGACTAAATTTTATTCTTACTAAATTTCTCTAGTGAATTAAAACATATTTTAAACCTTTGTCTGAAGGGACCACCAGGTCACCGATTCTGAGGTACGAGGGTTACGTCCCCCAGTCCGAACTTAGGGACCACCTCCTTAATCTAGGGAGTACGGGATACACGGCGTGGATTCTGGGTCGTGTCGGTTTATTTATTTCAAACCTTCGTAAAAGTACAGTATATACTCTTACTCAGAAACCAGAGATTAAAATTCTATAAAACTTTCGGAAAAGGCGGGGAAAGGTCTCGTCAAAGATCAAGAAGTTCTCCGACATAAATTATAGACAGAACTCATATAGAAACACAAATCGTGACTTGTTTTTCATATCGATAATCCACCGACATCCACCGTAGGATATCTTTCATTAAAACAAACATACAAGAGATGAAACCAACCCTCAGGAGTCTTGTATGTCTCCCGAAAACTAAAAAAAATTATCGTTACTATCTTTGATTTCACCAACCCAAAATCTTTATAATTATGTACACAACCCCTACTAGACCTTTCAACCAGTACCCATCCGTCTAAAAAAGACATTTCTCGGTCTATCATTTATAAAAATCCAAACACCCGATATGTCAGAAACAGTGTTGATGACTAACCGACAACATGACACTTTCGTCGACACCTGTCACACATGTATTTACCTACACCTACTAATTTGGACACCCGGTATCAAACGTCTGAGGGTATTTGTAATACACAAATTTAGATGTTTGCATAAGGTTTTTGACGTAATTTTACATAAAATCTATATAAATAAATATGCGAATTGTTTATAAATAAATCACGGTTAAATTCTTGAATACACGGTCCATGATACGGTTCCTGATACCGTATCATACAGATCAGGAGATACGGTCACTTGAGCCCGTCTTCATACTAACGATGGGAGCACCTCAAGTATTATATCACCCCTTTTTGTGTGACTAGTTCAAAAATGCAAAAATTTACACACTCTGTTTGTTATTATAACTCACTGAAGTGTTATATTTCAGGCCACCACTTAGTAAAACATTTTATCTACTAAGGGCACACTTCGGTCATAGTGAGTAACACTAAAGTCAAGTAATTTTAAACACGATGTAAAAGGATGTTTTTTAAACCGTCAAATCACAAAGAAGAGTTTCTGCTTAATAAACTGGTTTCGTGAAAAGAACAAACACTGTGAGTGAGTTTCATTTAATTGTACACATATTAATCTTAATATCGTTTCAGATGAACTATCAAAATATATAAAAGGAAAGTCTATATTAACGACAACTTAAAATAATACAGAGTCAAATCACGGTAGATGATAATTATATACTACAAATAAAAAATAGACATCTGCAGGTAATAGACTTCCTTGTCAAATAGATGTAAGTCTTTGATTCCATACTTAAATTTGAAAAACACTTACACTAATATAAGACATCTTAAATCTAACCGAAAATCATAAAAAGAATCTGTTTTGTCATACTAAGACATGTTTATCTTATAATCGGAACAATAAATTTTCTATACGGAAATACTTTATAACGAGTACTTTATATAACTTAGGAAAAAACAGAGTATCAGAGTGACTTGTTAAACTTCTATGTAATTAAAAGTCAAAAGAGAGACTTCGGGTTTAAATAATCTACCTTCTGGACTTTTTCTTTTCTTAAATATATGTCACTTCCGCTAAACCCTCCAAATAAGTAAACAAATTTATAAATGTCACACATCTCTAGTGATAAGGTCCACGACCTACATGTCTAAGGTGGGTACCCCTAGAAACTGGGTCCCTTATCATATGTACCTCTGCACAAACTTGTTCTTAACTCCTCTTAATTTAAGACATTTAGTCTTGTAGCTCAACTTGTAAGACGATTGATCGACTTATAGAAGTTTAGAAACCCTGAGTAAAAGAATAGAAATTTAGAGAACCAGGATCATTATTGATCCAGAAAAGATCGATATGTTAAGACCTAAGGAGTTTTATGTCAAACTAATTAAGACACTTTTATCCTTAAGATACATCGTTTGATCACTAAGACACATAATACATCAACGGAAGCATCCGTTGACTAATCTTACATTAATTAATTAGTCATTTAAGAATAGGAAATCGGTTTCTGGTTTTTACAACTAGGGTATTTGTTTCAAGTTTTGTTTGATGTGAGACGTTCATTTCCTTCCTTCAGTTTAAGTTCCATATCATGTCAAAAAAAACTTATAATGAAAGGAAAAAAATCAAAGTATTAAATGTCATAGTAACAAAAATTGATCATTCAAAACAAAGAGACCTAGAAAAATATAGGGTTTTCTACGTTTTAATGTGAGATGTAAAAAGAGGTGTAAATCATTAAATTTCGTAGAAGATTAGTCTTTATAGACTAATCTATTCGTTTTTACGGTGCAAAGTTTTAAAAATTGACAATAAAAATCGATCAATAAAAGAATCTAGCCTTTGATCTTGAATCTACGAAAAAGACGGATCAAGAGAGTTTATCTGACTTATCAGAATATGAAAAACTTGTGGTACGTAATAACACATATAACTCTATATCTTACTAAAACCGTACGAGAGTTATTTTGATGTCATATCAATATTAAATGTAAGGTAACAAAACCCACTTTTTTTAAAAGTTCTGATAAAAATCGTGAAATTTGTGATTATCCTCTGGGTTCTCTAAGAAATCTTATCATCTGGAAGAACGTTTCCTCAGAGTGTGGACGTCACCTAATATGGTTGGTCGAAGATCAAGTGTCATTTAATAATTTAAATATACAGACAACGAATGAGTTTGACTATTAACGTAATATTAAAACCTTTTTAGAAACAATTAGGAACACAGAAAAACAGTAACAAGTCAACGATTCAACACAGACTGACGCTGGGGTACTTGACGTCGAACGGTCCGAAGGGACAGTAAGTGACAGAGGGTCTTAAACGAGTTTGAGTACAGGTAACTCAGTCACTACGGTAGGTTAGTAGAGTAGGAGACAACGGGGGAAGAGAACTGGAGTTAGAAAGGATCGTAATCCCAGGAAAGATTACTCAACTGAGAAATGTAGTCCACCGCTTCATAACCTCGAAGTCGAAGTCGTAGTCAGTAAGGTCACTTATAAGTCCCAACTAAATCCTAACTGATCAAACTAGAGGAACGACAGGTTCCCTGAGAACTTCTCAGAAGAGGTCGTGGTGTCAAACTTTCGTAGTTAAAAAACCACGAGTGAGTCGGAAGAAATACAAGTTGAGAGTGTAGGTATGTACTGATGACCTTTTTTGTATCGAAACTGACTACAGAGACGAAAAATTATACGACAGATCCATACAGTATCAAAAAGAAGGTTCCTCGTTCGTAGAAAAGTAAAGTACGACGGTAGTGACAGGCGTCACTAAAACCTCGGGTCATTTTACCATAGACTATGACAAAGGTGAAAAAGCAGTAGATAAACGGTACTTCACTAACCTGGCTACGGTACTAGAATCCAAAAACTTACAACTCAAAATTCGGTCGAAAAAGTGAGAGGAGAAAGTGGCAGTGGTTCTTTTCGGTTCATTTCAAAAACAAAAAACTTATGTTCTCTGGTCTTTGTGTCCTACTTTCCTATTCCTTCTTTTTTAGAGTTTTCTCTTGTATACGACGAATGTATTTATGTATGTATTGACCTTTCCCAATAGAATAAAAGTCTGAAATTCAAATGTAAAATTTATTTTCCAAGAAAAGGGTTTTCTTAACATTTCGGAAACGAATACACAATTTTCACTCAATCCGAAATTTCAATTTTCATTCCGAAAGTCTTTGTCTGACTTACTTAATCAGATCCGGGTAAGGAGTCACGGAAACTATCACTGAAAATAAAGTATAAAGAGGAGAATGAATTTTAATTTTGTGTTGAAAAACCATCTAAAACTAGGACGAATATTACAAAGAAATCCACCTTTTTATACACCTCAAACTCGATTCTTGAGAAATGAGACGTTAACAAAGAGTTCTCCCTAACAAGAAGTCACAAACGTCTGAATACCGATCTCACTATAGTTTAACGTGTCAAGAAAAGATCGTCGTACATTTTAATTTTCGGTATCAGACATAAACTGGACCCTCCGGTTCAAGTCATGAGAATCAAAACCACAAGTCAACTCTCACGACTGGATTTTGTTTATTAAGAAATCGTTTTTTACCCAAACAGACCTTAGTCCTCTCTTAACGTGAAACCCTAGACAGTGGTACCGCTCGGTGTACGTTCAGGGACGTGTCGTTCCGTTCCCACTGAGAATCCCCCTCTTTCCTTCAACCCTCCCGACATCCCTTGTTTCCGAAAAGTAGTCGCCTCGACATCGACCTTTCCTTCTCCTCAGAAAGAAATATGAGGACCCGAAACGAAAACAGCGTACCACACTCTCAAGGGGGAGGACCAGAGAACACAAAAACACCAACAAAAAAAAAAAAAAAAAAAAAAAATACTAAAACCAGAGAGAAATAAAAAAACTATATTTAAATAAAATTAACCTCCGATTAATGAAATGTTATAACATAACCGAAACGGTGTCATAAATTAACTCCAAAGACAAATAAAAAAATGTAACAGTTACAGATCTCATTGACCGTAGTATTTCGGAAGAGGTCGAGACACTAACAGTATTTCTAATTTTCAGACGACTTAGAGAACATCATATCAGGAACTTTCATAGTTAACATCTATAGTACTATTTGAATTTTAAATATTATTATTAAAACTAGACGAAAAATCAAACTTATTTCCAGTATAGACCCTTAGTATAGATGAAAAATACAAAAAATATGTGTGTGTGTGTGTGTGTATATATATATATATAAAAAAAAAAATCATGTTTTAACTTTATGAGAGTACACACCTGACGGTCACTACAACGGTAAGGTCTCCTAAAGAGTCTGAAAAGAGAACGTTTTTGCTAATCGTTCTAACTTCCCGTTGATCTCCTTCTTCCGAATGGACTAACATATTTACTACTATAAAAAAGACCACAATCACTTCTGTAACCTTGTCCATCCAAAAAACAAATAAAAATAAGAAGATAGTGTTAACGAATTTTTTTGTTGTAACTCTTGTTAAAAAGAACATAAATCTTTTACATAACACTACAAAACGTAAACAAACTATCTACTTTATTTTAACGAATAATCAATCATTAACAATTTTTACCTACTACCCATTCGTCTCAAAGTGACTTGGTCAGAGTGACGAAAATATATACAAACTATAAAAGATAATATTTTTCATTTTGATTTTTCCGATGGATCCTAATCAAAGTAACTGGATAAAAGTTGATTTCAATTTACGTGGTATCGAATAATAATTTTGTAACTTTATTAAAAAATTTTTACAAAGAAACTTAAGGAAAGTAAACTACAATAACTTAAGAGAAATAACACATAATTTAGTTGCACACAATTTCCTATTTACTTAATAACTAATCGTAGTTCACTTTATTACTTAAAAGATTACTTATAATAAAAGAAAGAATATTTGAACAAGAGACGTATGGTGATCTTTTTATGAATCAGATTCAGTTATTTTTGTAACAATCAATGGCTATCATGGAGATTTTAACAACTTAAATAATCCACGGTGGACAAGATAAATGTATTTTTTGTTATGTCAACTCAAATATACTTGTATCAATTACAACTTGACCTGAACTTTTAAATCGTCAAACATAATTATAATCTACTAGTACTTCAAATACGAATTATAAGACTAAGACACTTTTAGAGTAGCTAAATGTACATATTACTAATAATACGACGACGACGATCAATCAGTATTCACTCCTTATTAAAGTAAATACGTAAACAAAGCAAATGACTGGATAGGTTCGAAAGACTCCGATTAGCAATTCATACTTCCGTTCACTTTCTTTTTTAATGGAAGTACGGAGTTCTACGGAAGTTCCTGAGTCACCAGTCTATAACCGACAAGGAGTTAATTATCAGTGAGTACCGGAACAATCTCTCAAGGAGACGGGTCCATATTCTTGACCGTGTCTGATGGAATTTAACCACGAAACAAAGAATAACAAATTACTGGAGAGACGGTGAAAACGTAGGAAGAGAAAAGTCAGAAACTGGTTCCACAGAGGCGAAATTCCCTCAAGAACGGATAAGGTGTACTAACGGATCTTACCGACCCAATACACGCCTTCCTTCGCTATTTTTTCATCAAATCATCGTGTTTTGAAACATTCTGAGGAAACATTCAGATTTCAACACATTCACATGTTTTACATTCATTCACGAAACATGTGATTTACATGTGTTTTACATTCATTCGTCACGAAACACGTGATTTCAACCTCGCCCTACCCTCCCCTCCAATTACGACACATGGAGGTCTCTGTCTCGTGAGTTGAGGAACTACTATGATGACTCCAATCTCAACCCCTTTCTTTCTCTACCTAATAAAGGAAAGACAGGAGACGATTGGACCTCCGATCTTCCTCTCAACTCCGACCTCTTTAGATCCACACCGATCTCGGTTAGTATCAAGTAGTCAAGGTACATTACGACCTCTGTGAAATATTCTTCTCGAAACTTCGTCCTTCATACACACCTCTACACACACGAGACACCCCAAACAGGATTACTAGAAAGTCTCTGGCTTATAATTCTAACAAATGAGTTCTATTCGAAGTACTTCCGTTTCGAACAGAATTGTTATAGACAAAATACGGACTTTATATCATCTGAATTACATATAGAAAATTTAATTACTGACCTACTTAATACTCACTCAAGGTTCAAGTCAAAAGTGAAATACATGAAAATATGGGGATTTTTGACGTTTCCAAATGGCTGCAATAACTTATTTCTTGAAAACGATCGTTACTTTATGATTTTCATCTAGAATTAATCCCCAAACACCCCTTTTTTCGAAGTCGTCACTCCATAAACACATAAAAAGACGAAGAGTCTGTGTATGTGATGTACAATTGAATCCACTGTAACCCTACACACAACGTCAGTTACCGTAAAATACTAACGTCATCAACCCTGACTTCAACTTAAAACGATCTCTCTTAAACACAAACAAAGACGGTTTGTGAAACCCTCGTAATAACTGGACTTTGGTGAAATTTAAGACGAATTCCACAAAACTTACTGGACCCATTAATACTTAAGTCAGACATTTGATGACCGAAAATCAAGGTTAAGAGTCCTTTCTAAAAACTAAAAAGGGGGGAAAGAAATGAGAAAAATATAACTCTATATGTGTCAAGGAAAATATGGACCCATCTAAAAAGTAAACGGAGGTGTAATCCCGAACACAGAAATCACAAAAGAAGTCACAAAGGATTTTCCCTAGAGGATAATCTGAGAAGTAGAACTCGTGAAGAAAGGAAGTGTTTTATCAGACAAAATGTTAACTACCGTAGAATCTAAGTTACTTTCTGTTATATATAATAATAACTACGTCTTCGTGTCTAATCTAAAGACTTCCGGTTTGAGGCACAACACGTTCTTCTCAACCTATTACAACAGACACTTATGTTTTTTTACCATTCAAAAATTTTGGAAAGTCTTATTTACGAGAATATAAGTTTCTGTAAAATCCTCGTTAAAAGCTAAAATAAAATTTTTATCGAAGTGACTCTATATTAAGTGTCAATTGAAAATGTAAATTATTAACACATATTTATGACTTGAAACAAGACTCTACAATTTAAAGGTCTCGACTTCTCAAAATACAATCGTTAATCTTACGAGATATAATCTGACTCTACACATTCGATTATTATAATTTGTCTTTACTTTGTAGACTGAAGGTAAAAACTCCGTCTTTTACCTTACATTAAATAAAAAGAAATACTTTACTCATATTTATAGAGTAGTTTCATACTAGAAACCTTATAGTGAGTCGGTATTTTTCCTTATGTAAACTCAGTCACGATTACTTTACCTACTTGAACCTCGAATGATATGTCTCACTTCAGTCTTTCTCTTTTTATAATATATAATTACGTGATCTTTCTATTATAAGTACTTGGACAGACGTCCCGTCGTTACCTCTACGTCTGTATCTCTTGTCTGAACACCTGTGTCACACCCTTCCCCTCCCTCCCCTGCTTAACTTTCTCATTGTGACTTTGTAAATGTGATGGTGTCCATTTTATCTACCGGTCAAACAACATACTATGTCCCTCGAGTTTGGGTCTACGAGACAACACTGTTGGTTCTCCAGACCCTACCCTACCCTCCACCCTTCCTCAAAATTCTCTCTCCCTTGGTTACCGACTAAGTACAACTACATATCGTCTTTGATTGTGTAATAACATTTCGTTAAAAAGAGGTTAATTTTTATTTAATGAAGAAAATTTTATTTTTCTAGTATACTTCGATAAAAGACAAAAGTCGAAATACTAATAAAAACGAAATACAAAACTATGGTTTAGAACACAGAAAGAAGTAAATTAGATATTAAAGTATTGACATATCCTCCTACTTTAAGTCCCAAATTTTAGAGTTAACTTTTTAAAACTTCTTCTAACACACTCTGTTGTCGCCTGTTAATGAAACGTTGTCAGAGTTTGTCTTTTCAAATTTTGAGAAAAACTTCTTCGTTTGTTTTTTACACTACCTAATGTCGTTGTCAACAGAAGTCATCTTTCCCATTATTAAAAAGATAAAAAAGGATTGGATTACGGTTTCTACGTGTTTTTGTGTTTTCAGTGTACAGACGAATCTGTGGTGAAAAGTACCATGTCAATAAAACAATCACAAAGGATTTTGGAGAAAGGGGCAATAATCTTGTCATAAAAAATCACCGTGATGTCTTTATATTAAGTGTATGTTATGCACAATGGGAAATATGTTAAACCACCGAAAGTCTCATAAGTGTCTCAGCACGTCGACAGTGGTGGCAGTTCAAACCTTGTAAAAGTAGTGGACCTTTCAGTGGGACATGGGAAATCGGTGTCATGGAGTTGGATGAAGTGGGGTAGGGGAGTTCGAGATCCGTCGAAAAGTGAATAAAAGACAGAACTATCTAAACGGACAAGACCTGTAAAGACCTGTCCATCTGAGTATGTCATACACTATGAAGTTTTGGTTGTAAAAAACGAATTACCATAAAAGTAGATGTGACATCGTATACAATCCTGGGGTAACGAAAAATATCTCATTATAAGGAACAATATCTCATATACTTATATTATGTAAAATAAATAGACAAATAGTCAACTACCTGTAAACCCAATAAAGACAAAACCTTGACAAAACCTATTACGACATGATACTTGTACGTATATGTTCTAAAACACACCTATATACAAAAACAAAAAGAACCCACATACGGATCCTCACCTCAATGACCTAAATACAAAACAAACAAAAAATAAAATAAATAGAAACTGATACGACACAGAAGTAACGACACACGTCCGAAAGAGATCAACGTCGCTCGCCCCCGATGAGAAACAACACCACGCGTCTGAAGAGTAAATCCACCAAAGAGAACAACACCTTGAGTCCGGGAGCCGGGTACCCGAAGTCATCAACACCGTGTGTCAGAAAACCCGAGATCTCTTGTCCGAGTCATCAACACCGAGTGTCCGGATCGACGAGGTGTCGTACACCCTAAGAGAACCTGGTCCCTAACTTGGACACAGGGGACGTAACCGTCCACCTAAAGATTGGTGGTCTGGTGGTCCCTTCAGGGTTGGAATACAAATCGGAAAACTCCTTGAACTCCAACAAAAGGTTTAGTGGATATGGTAAAAATGTAAAGATTGTCGTCACATATTCCCAAGGTCAAAATGGTGTAGGATGCTCATGTACAATCTAACTCCCATGGTTAGGGAACACTTATGACTCCCTACTGACATATGGTAAGATACTCAAAACCGTTCCCGTAACAGTGTATTGGTAGCGATGTTGACTCAATATCTTGTGAAAGTAGTAGGTGTTTTTAAAGAGACCTTAAATCAGGAGAGAGATGAGGGTTGGAATCCGTTGGTGAGAAGACAAAAACTAAGAACATAAAACCGGAAAAGATCTTACAGTACATTTATCTTTATGTATCATTGGAGAATCTCAGACTAAATTGAATCGTCTTACGTAAAGACTAAGTAGGCACAATATTAGACAAGAAAAAAATAATAACTAATATTGTATCTTACTTATATGGTGTAAAACAAACGGATAAGTAGACCCTTCTTTTTAATGAATGTCATAGAGTATCAGATTCGGACACGAAAACCTTTACTATCGGTGAGTACACTCCGATCAGGTTTAACACAACACGACACTCACATTTAGTCGTAGATTAAAACTTCTACTTTATGTTTCTTTCTACGTTTTAGAGTAATTATAAAATTATAACCAATGTACAACTTTACCATTATAAAACCCATATGACCCTATTCACTTTAATTATTATTTTAAGTAAATTGTAAAGAAGAATTTCACCGATAATCTTTTAGATATTAATGTATACATCAAACATGATATAAAGACAACGAAATTCTTTATTTCGGTGCACCAGATTCTTTCTTGTTTGATAACATAGACCCTTTGTTGACAAACAGTCAAATGTTAAACAGTAGTCCGTAGGTTCGACACTAGTACAGTGACGAGATCACCTACATTGAACGGATTTAGAAACTAAGAAAAGAACAAGAACCGGGAGTATGGGTTAGGATACGAAAGAACGAAGATTTACAAAAAGTAAGTAGAGAACAAAAGTAAAGGGTAACGATGAAGAACCAAGTTCGATAATATAGAATAAAGACTTAGGAGAAGTGACCAATAAAATACAGGAAAGAGAAAAGGTACCATAGGATATGAGACAGTTTTCTAATTATAAGAGTTTCCCGGTGTAACTAATATTTGATGAAAATACATCCGTCTTTTCCTTGACTATAAAAACCTCACGACAGTCCATTTTGTGTAACCCTTTGACTTAGACTCTCCAGTCCGTTTAACGGATGTCAGTTTGTCCTTACCGTCTCGTCCTAAGTTTGACACAAATAAACTGAGAGGTTCAGTACATCTGAGAAAGAGGTTGGGGGTTTATTTGCCTGAATCTGTGTATCGACAAGATTTTAAAGTAACAACAAATCCCAATTCATAAACTTTTAAAATAAAGTACCACTTACATATTTCCGTAATACTATGTAACCGATCGATTTCTAAAATACTTTTGAACGTAACTGAGACTTAAAGGGTCGAAATTAAGGATAGACGGATAACGGGTCTGTCTGTTTTGTCAAAAGGACCCAATACACTATGAGTTCTAACTTAGAAAGAAACAATTAAGATAAGTAAAAAAGAGAGAGAGTTTTATTCAGAGTCACATGTCAAGTCTCTTTATGTTTTGTCTCGAATTCATCGACGAAGATATTTGGACCTTTTTAGTTGATAATTTTGTAACAATATGTTCAATTGAATAAAATCGACAACTAATATTGTCTACCTCAGTAAGAGTTTTATATTTTAGTCTTGAGTAAAATGGGGTAGAAACCTAAAACAAAAAAATAATTGCTATACAAATGTTTGGTTGAGATAATTCCTTATTGAATTTGTGTTATATGAATTAACATGTTAAGTAACTCAAAACTGTTCAATTATATAGGAAGATTGGTGGTGATACTAATTCTATTTGAAAGAGAGTGAGGGGGTTCAAAGGAAACAGACAAGGGGTATTTAGGGGTCAGAGAGATTAGTACTGGGGTCGTCGGTGACTAAACGTAAGAAAATGACGTCCAAGTAAAAGGAACAATATTTTAAAGTATATCTACCTTTGGATTCATACATGGAAAAATGTAGACAAAAGAAGTCGTATTACAACGACTCTAAGTAGTCACAACAACAAACAAAATACCAAGTAAAAGTACATAACGACTCACCATAAGTAAATACCTAAATGGTGTAAAGTAGACAAGTGGTCAACTACCCTTAAACTCAACAAAGGTCGAAACCCGATACTCTTCATTTCGGTGATACTTAAATGTACATGTTCACGAAACACATCTATGTACAAAAACATATTTGTATAAGTCATAGTAAGTACTACAACTACTTTACGGATCCTCATCTTGAAGACTAAAATACCTTTCACGTACAAATTGAAAAATTCTTTGACAGTTTGACACAAGATTTCACTAATATGGTAAAAAGTAAGGTTCATCGTAACATACTCTCAAGACCAATAAGACATAAGAGTGATTGTGAACCATAATAGTCAGAAAAAATCATAATTGGTGAGATTTCCTAGTCTTCATCATAGAGTCACATTAAACATAAAGGAACTATTGAACTAGCACTCATAGAAAAATATCCAAGTAATCGACAAGTATAATAGAAAAGAATACATATACAAGTTAAAAAAAACGGTCTTAATCTTTGTAACCCAACATAATTCTCAAGAATTACAAAAGAATATATTAAATAAACGATCTTTCTTACATAACACTTATCAAAAAGAGTCAAACTCAACCGCAAATTTAAAAAATTGTCACAGAAAGTCTTCCATCGTCAAATTTTGAAACTACTTAAGACTACGTAAAAAACACGAGAAAAAGTAGGATAAACTCTTTAGAAACGGGTGTTTAAATTAATAACATACTTTCAGATAAACTTAAAAGGTAATAAAACCTAGTCAATACCATTAAACACAAAAAGTCTTTAAAAAGGTCACAACTCATCATTTTGAGTGACCATATCTACACAGGTATGCATGTTTGAGTCAGTGAGTCAACAAAGGTTGAGACGCCGGGGTACCTGATATCGTACGGTCCGAGGAGACAGGAACAAAGGTCCGTAATTATAACCTCATCCAAGGGTGAAGATGCCCTAGAAAGGTTGGGTCCCTAACTTGGATACAGAGAACACAGAGGACGTAACCGTCAGTCTAAGAAATGGTGACGCGACGGACCCTTCGGGTTAGTAAATAATATAAAAATGAATATAAAAATTAGAGACACTCATACTGAAGATAAAGTAAGAACTGTGATTATTAAACAGGGATACAAAATAAGAATTAATCAGATCGATGTATGAATAGTTTAAGTGACTTAAAAAGTTACTTAGTCATAAACTGAAAACAAGTCAAAAGAAATGACAAACAGTCAAAAGGTGATATAACGAAAGATTGCAATGGAAACCGAAGGGACCACCGAGTAACCATTTCTTAGGCAGACGGTTACGTCCTCTGTACTCAAGTCAGGGATCTAGTCCTTCTAGGGGACCTCTTCCTTTACCGTTGGGTGAGGTCACAAGAACGGTCTCTTTAGGGTACCTGTCTCCTCGGACCTCAGTGTTCTCTCAGTCTGTGCTGAATCATTGATTTGTTGTTGTTTGAAATGGTAAAGGAAGTAAGAATGCATTAAACAAGAGTAAAAAGTCCTAAGAATTCCGTTTTCGAATGTATTAACTAAAAGATGAAAACAGTGTATTCTTAAATTTCGACATTTAAAAGAAGATTCACGATGAGATAGACGCAGGGTGTTTAAAACTACGAAAAATAATTCAATTGTCATAAAAGATTAAAGGAAGGACTATAAAGAACTGTTAACCTAATAATTTTCATAGACACCAAATTAAAATTTATAACTCATAAAAAGGACAGAAAAACATTTAACTAAAGACTAACTTAATACACCACATACTAAAACAAGAAACTTATAAACAAGGTTTGTCAAAATATCCGGTCGTAAACCGGAGAGAACCATTTGTGAATTACACGGGAACTTTTGTCATACACAATAAGAAATGACTCATCAAAAGATATTTATACATAATCCAGTTTAAACAACTGTCATAACAAGTTCACAAGACAGAAATAACAAGATAGTGGATAACTCTCTCCCCACGAACACGACTTAAGAAACAATTTTAACGGGGGAACCATTGATATAACAAAGGATGTAGACATAAAAGTGTTGTAAAATTCATCCAAGTAAACATGGTAAAAATTCTAATGTCTATATTGTCGATAGTATACTGTAAACAGAAAGAGACCGGCTCAATGAAGTCAGTCATACTGTAACAGATCCAGGTAGGTACAGGAACGTTTTCCGTAAGAAAGTAAGAACAACTACCGACTCATTATAAGACAACATATATACATGACGTAGAAGAAATAGGTAAGAAGACAACTACCTGTAAATCCAACGAACGGAACGATAACATTGATCACGACGTCACTTGTAACCCCACGTCGATAGAAAAACTCAATGCCAAAAGAGGTCTCTATACGGGTCTTTACCCTAACGACCTAGTATACTATCAAGAAAAAAATCAAAAAATTCCTTGGAGGGCTGAGAAGAGGTGGGGTCAACTGTAAGGGAGGTCGTAAATGACAAACATCTCAAAAAACTACTACCAGTAAGACTAACCACGCTCCACTATGAGTAACATCAAAACTAAACGTAAAGAGATCATTAATCACTACAACTCGTATAAAAGTCTCTTCCGTTACCGTTGGGTGAGGTCATGAGAACGGACCTTTTAAGTACCTGTCTCCTCGGACCATCTGACGTCAGGTACCCCACCGATCCTCAGCCTGTGTTGACTCACTGAAGTGAAAGTGAAAAGTGAAAGTACGTGACCCCTTCCTTTACCGTTGGGTGAGGTCACAAGAACGGGCCTCTTAGGGTCCCTACCTCCTCGGACCACCCGACGACAGATACCCCAACGTGTCTCTACCTGTGTTCGTTGAATCGTCGTCATCGTCGTCGTCTCGTATAAAAGTACACGGAGAACCGAAAGGTATACAGAAGAAAGCTCTTTACAGATAAATTTAGAAAACGGGAAATAAATAAATAAATAAAAATTATAACTTGACGTATTTGACAATCATATAAAACCTCTAATTAGGAAACAGTCAACGAAGCAAACGTCTATAAAAGGGGTAAGACACCCAACAGAAAAACAAAAGAAATACCAAAAGAAACGACACATCTTCGAAAATTCAAATTAGTCTGGGGTAAATAAATAAACAAAAATTAAAAGAAATCCTCCACCTAGTTTTTTCTAGAACGACGTTAAATACAATCTCTTACAAGACAGACACAAAAGGAGATTCTTAAAATATCATAGACCCGAATGTAAATCCAGAAATTACCCCTTCCGTAGTGGTTGAGTTACCTGTTCTCAAACTCGTTCGGGACTCTCTACCACTTCCTATCCCTTTGGACCGCACGCCGTCAGGTGTCCCAGTGTTTCTCAACCTGTGTTAATTCACTAACTTGTTGTTGTTGTTAGGTAAAACTCAAATGAAAACGTAAATCAAAATTTCTTACAAGATTAAAGTAGCAAAATGTACATCGACAAGTAAAAGGGACGTGGTGAATTAACTTCCCTGAGAGAAAAGAGGTAACATACAAGGACGAAGGAAACGATATCTAATACAATGATATCCACACACCCAAATAGAAACCTGTAAGATAGGACAAGGTAACTACATATAAGACAAAAACACGGGTATAGTATGACAAAACTAATCACATCGAAACATCATATCAGACTTCAGTCCCTCGGACTAAGGAGGTTGAGGTAAAAAGAATTCTAACGAAACTGATAAGTGTCAGAAAACACAAAGGTATGTTTAACATTTATAAAAAACAAGATTAAGACACTTTTTACGATAATCATCAAATAATCCCTAATGTAACTTGGACATCTTGACCTATACCTTGTTGTCTGACCAAGGTTCATCCTTTTCCTCACGCAGTTCCGACATATAACAGTGGGACGAATAAATTACTATCAAAATGAAGAAAAGGTTAAACCTAAGGAAAATAAAGAAGACACTAACGACACCAACCTGAAGGTTTTGATACAACTTATTATCACCACTCTCATCTGTAGGAACAGAATAAGAACTAGAATCTCCTTTACGAAAGTCCAAAAGTGGTAACTTATACTAAAAACGATAACCAAACAACATATAACGACAATGATACAACTCCATCTAAGGGAGACACGGGTGAAAGATCTCACGTATGATTCAACGAAAACAGTACATTTGACACCTTTTAAGACTTTCTCAACCCTTATGGTCTGGTGGATTGGACGGAGAACTCTTTAGACATACGTCCGGTCCTCCGTTGTCAATCTTGACCTGAACCTTGTTGTCTGACCAAGGTTTATCCTTTTCCTCATGCAGTTCCTACATATAACAGTGGGACGAATAAATTGAATATACGTCTCATGTAGTACTCTTTACGACCTCACCTTCTTTGTGTTCGACCTTAGTTCTAACGGTCCTCTTTAGAGTTATTGGAGTACACGTCTACTGTGGTGGGAATACCGTCTTTCACTTCTCCTTGAGTTTTCGGAGAACTACTTTCACTTTCTCCTCTCACTTTTTCAACCGAATTTCGAGTTGTAAGTCTTTTGCTTCTAGTACCGTAGGCCAGGGTAGCGAAGTACCCTTTGTCTACCCCTTTGTCACAGTCTGAAATAAAAACCCCCGAGGTTTTAGTGACGTCTACCACTAACGTCGGTACTTTAATTTTCTACGAATGAAGAACCTTCTTTTCAATACTGGTTGGATCTGTCGTATAAGTTTTCGTCTCTGTAATGAAACGGTTGATTCCAGGCAGATCAGTTCCGATACCAAAAAGGACACCAGTACATACCTACACTCTCAACCTGACACTTCTTCCGACTCGCGGCTTCTTAACTACGAAAACTTGACACCACAACCCTTCTAAGAACTCTCAGGGAACCTGACGGTCCTCTAGGTTGGTCAGGTAAGACTTCCTCTAGTTGGGACCTTAAAGAAACCTTCCTTACTACGATTTCGACTTTGAGGTCATGAAACCGGTGGAGTACACTTCTCAACTGAGTAACCTTTTCTGAAACTACGACCCTCCCTAACTCCCGTCCTCCTCTTCCCCTGCTGGTTCCTACTCTACCGACCTACCGTAGTGACTGAGCTATCCGCACTCAGACTCACTTGAGACCCTCAACCACTACCTGTCCCTCCGGACCGTACGACGTTAAGTACCCCAACGTTTCTCAGCCTGTACTGACTCGTCGACTTGACTTCACTTGACTTTAGAAAGTCTACGATACATAACATCGGGTGGTCCGAGGAGACAGGTACCCTAAAAGGTCCGTTCTTATGACCTCACCCAACGGTAAAGGAAGAGGTCCCCTAGAAGGGGTGGGACCCTAACTCGGGTGTAGAGAATACAGAAGGACTTAATCGTCGTCCACCGTCCCGTCGTCCCCAAGAAATGGTGTCCGTAATGGACCCTTTGGGAAGTGAAAGACCTCTCAAAAATAGTATTTACCCACAACTTAAAAGAGTTCTCGAAAAAGACGTAGATAACTCTACTAGTACACCAAAAATAAGAAGTCAAAAATTACACCGAAAAGTGTAACTAATTATATGAATACAACTTCTTATGAACGTAGGGATCCTATTTAGGGTGAACTGGTACCACTTACTAGAAAATTACACAACAACTTAAGTCAAGAAATCACGAGAAATCACTATAATCACACATTAATAAAAAAGAAAAAAAAATTAACCTCACATTAACGAAATGTTACAACACAAGTAAAGGTGACACGTCACTACACTTAGTCGATATACATATGTATATAGGGGAAGGAGAACTCGGAGGGAGGTTAAGGATGAGGGTAGGATGGGAGATCCAGTAGGTTTTCGTACCTGACTCGAGGGACACGATATGTCGTCGAAGGGTGATCGACAGATAAAATGTGGACTATCACACTTAAACAGTCACTATGAACGCGTTAAGTAGTGGGAGAGGAAGGGGAGTGACACAGGTGTTAAGACAAGAGGATTCAGACGTAGAGACAAGGACGAGACGTTTATCCCAGTAGCCATGATAAAAAGATCTAAGGTATACATACGTATTTATATGTTATAAACAAAGAACGACTGACTGACTGAAGTGAGACATCCTGTCAGATCCAAATGGTGTAGTGATGTTTACTGGGTTAAGTAATGAAAAATACCGACTCATTATAAGGTAACATATATACATGGTGTAAAGAAATAGGTAAGTAGAGAGTCACCGGCAAATCCAAATCCGGCAAATCCGACAATATCATCGGTACAGGACCGATGATATTTACCACGACGACACTTATAACCCCATGTAGATAATTGTAGAAAAATATAATACCAAAAGAGTACCACATACGGGTCATCACCATAACGACCCAGTGTACTATCAAAACCAAGATATTCCTTAGAGGTATCACCAACATAGTTAATTGTAAAGGGGGTAGTCAGGTTCTCGTAAGGGAAAAGAGATGTGGGAGAGGTTGTAAACAAACATCTAAAAAACTACCATCGGTAAATCTGATCATACTTCACTATGGAGTAACATCAAAACTAAATGTGAAGAGCTTATTAGTCATTACAACTCGTAGAAAAGTAAACAAACAACAACCGTATATATATATATATAAAAAAAAAAACCACTATAAACAGACCAAAACTATAGTCCTACTGTTATCGGAGTATCTTACTCGAACCCTCATAAGGAAGTAGACGACGAAAACCCTTTTCAAAGTCTTCTCATGCACAATTGAGAAGAAATTTACGTAGTATATTAAGAGAACACTTCGGTAGACCAGGACCGGAAACAACCTTCCAAAATTAGTGTCAGAGTTAAAGTCATGAACATTAACTATACAAGTATAAAAAATAAAGAAGGACCTTGTCAAAACCTTCTAACGTTGAAAGATTCTTAAACAGGTAAACAAGATCCAACAGGTAAAATAAACACAACGAACATTATTAGAGAATGCTAGCAAACATAAAGACATTACAGACAACATTGAAGAAAAAGTAAAGATCAAAATAACTCAGCAGAGTGAAAAAAGAACTACTTACATCGATTTCGAAATAGTTAAAACAAGTAGAAGAGTTTCTTGGTTGGAAATCAAAATAACTAGAAACAAAAACAAGACAAGCAGAGATAAAGTAAATAAAGACGAGACTACAAAGACCAAAGATCGGAAGATGATTGAAACCCAAAACAAACAACAAGAAAGACATCAACGAAATTTAAATCCAACAAATAAACTCTAAATAGAATAAAGGACTCCATTCTAACATAACGATATTTGAAGGGAGAATTTTGACGAAAACGACGGAGGATATCCAAAACCCAACTACACAAGAGTAACCAGTGATCCGTAAAAAACTAAAGGAGAAACTAAAGAAATCACTAGGTGACCAATAAATCGGAGAAACACAAACACAAAATATATATATATAAAAAAAAAAGACATCAACTAAAGATTAGAATGTCTCAACATCAACCTTTTCTACGAACTATACTAAGGTAAAAAGAATTGAAATGACTACGAACTAAACAGCGGGTTCTACACTGGATAGGACCTCTAACAAGGTACATGTCAACTCTTCTTCCACGTAAGACGATGAAAGCCTATCTTACAGGATATCAATTATCAATTCAGACAGACCACATTACACTGTAAATTCTGAACACAAAGGTATAATTAAAAGACAAACCTACTACAGGTAACCACATTCACTCCACAAGTCCAAGGGGTGATGATTACACAATGACAACTAAAAGGGGAAATACCGACAATCGTAAACGGAATACATAACTCCACGAGGACACACACGAATCAGTGGGTCAACACAGGTCGAGAAACGCTGGGGTACCTGACATCCGACGGTCCGAGGAGAGAGGTACCCTAAGAGGTCCGTTCTTATGACCTCATCCATCGTTAAGGAAAGAGGTCCCCTAGAAGGGTTGGGTCCCTAGCTTGAGCCCAGAGGACGTAACGTCCACCTAAGAAATAGCAGACTCGGTGGTCCCTTCGTATATATGTTAAAAATATAGAAGAACCTAACTAGAGAATTTGTAATACGTCACAGGAAGGAACAGAGAACATTATCAGAAATTTCAGATAGGATAGATTATAATCATAACGACAAGGACGGAAGAAAACTAAAGGTAAAGGTACCCTATAGAAAAAGGTAGTGTAGTGAAAGTCAGATATACACAGGGATCCAGACTTCACCTAGAAAGTATCTGTCGTATATATGTCCAGAACAAAAAATAGGTAAGTCGGTCAGATACAGAAAACAAACCTTGTAAATTTGGTAAATGTAAATCTCATTAATACCTACACATACAAGGATAAAGGTGAAAGAATTAACAAAACCCAAACAAAAACATCTAGAAAAATAAGGGAAAGAGAAAACAAGAGGACACTAAACTACTGATGGAAACCACAACATAAGTCCAATGGAGGTAAAAAAAGGATTTTAACACCTATAGTAACTATGATAGTAATGAGACTTAAGAAAAAGTCCATCTAAAGGACAGAGGAGAAGTAAATCAACAAGAACACTTAAAAATCGAACAAGGAAGGAGAAATCGCATAATGAGACTACAGAGTAAAACAGATTGAAAGACACAAACTCCAGAAGAAAGGTCTCCGACATCGTAGAATCAAGGAGAACAAGACCACAGACGAGGGACCACCTACGCCAACCAGATTCCCGAATACGTCTGAAGAACCACCCTCCCTAACCATGAATGGGTGACCACCCATCTCCACCGAGAACAGGGAACACCATTCGTTCCGGTACAGTACCCCACACAAAAATCCACCGACACTCAAGTCATACTGAAAGTCGTAGGATAAAAGACATTACCCGACACAAGGTAGAACTAACAACAAACCGGACTCCGAAAGTCGTGCACGGACGTCCAACAACCCACATCGGTCTAGAACCACGGTTTTACACCTGGGGGTTCTCTCGAGTAAGTCTAGACAAAGGGACCCTGAAGGTGGTGGTCACAGCAAGGGAAGTACCACTCAGTATCAACTGGAGTCTGGGGAACCATACACATCGGACCCAAGGACAACTCCATGACGAGAAGCGTCCTAGGGTCACGTACACTCTGGAACACAAGTGGGAGGTCTCATCTTAGAGACAAAAGGGGTCGGGACACCTAGAGGATGTGAGGACTTCAGGACGACCGGAAATTCTGATACGGGGTTCCCAAGAAGGTGGGTCACGGTCTGGGAGTCTAACATAAACTCCCGATAAAATACATCTTTGTAAGGACACATCGGAAACATCCAAATTATAAAAAACCACACAACAACAATCATATCCACAGACGGTGAAGAAAGAAAACACATACGACCGTCAATAGGGGAAATATCCTCCACACTGAATTCAACGCCATTGGTCGTAGACGTGACCTACAACTCGTCCCGGAGGGAACACGAGACAACAACGACGGGACAGTCTCCACCCAAGACAAGGTATCAACAACCTAATCTCCAGGGGTCCAGACAAAGAATCCACACAAAAACTAGACGTATACACTCTTTAACCTTAACCTCGTAAGGGTGACCCTCCTTTCGGTGACTCATAAGGAGGAGACCTCGACAAGTGGTCACCCACACCCGACAATACAGTAAGGACAACATACTCGAGAGTCTAATGTGACGACAACCGTGACGAGACCCGGGGAATTGGCACCTATACGACCATCAACCGGGATCACAGACAGTCTACAATAAAAGTGGTCCGGTGGTCGCATCTAGGTAACTTCAGTCCAGGGTCCTACGTCAATAGTACCTATACCTAGGTGACATCCGTGTTACCCCCGTCAAGTAGGAGACCGGATCGGGTCGGGGGTGCATATATACGAGTGTTTCACATTTCGACGATTTCCATTCTGGACAGAACCGACGTCCTCATGAGTAATAGGTAAGTCTACAAGACATTCATGAATCAAATGTCTCCGACAACACCACCACAGTCAAGATCCAACGGGTCGACCCTCCTCTCCAAAGTGAAAAACAAGGAATCAACGTGTCGAGGACCCCGGGTCGACATCAAACTCGGGGTGGAGACGTACACCCGGGGGTGTCCTCAGACGAGGACTCCGACGGGGTCTTGAGTCCTTAGGTGGAACCACTCCTTCCCCACACCTCCGTAGTCGTCGACCTCAACGACCTCGGGGTCACCCCTGCTCCCCGAGTCTCCCTTCGACCGTTGGAACCGTACTCTCTCGACCGGGGTCGGTCTCGGGAACATCACGGAACCCTCCTTGCCGGCCACGGAGTCCTCTCTCCACGGGGTGGGGAGAGCGTAGTGAGTTGTTACTGCGGAGAGAAGTCACAAAGGAGGTGTTCGTAAGGTCCAACACCTAAAGGAGTGAGGACAGGGGAGTCTGGTAGAGGGACGTTGATTGATCTCAGAAGAGGGGTCCAAAGCAGAGATTTACGGTTCAAGGTCGTGGTTTGGGGACAGACGGGACATCCAGAGTGAGACAGGACGGACGGGGTCTGACAACGAGACGAAAGGAAACTTATCGTGGGCTTCGAGGGGAAGAAAGGGTAGACTAAAGGGGTTGTTATTCCCCCGAAGTAGTCCACGTCCTTGGAGAGAAGACGAAATCGAGGGGTGGGTCTCCGCGACCAGGACAGGGAGAAGGAGACGAGAAGGAAAAGGACAGAAAGAAAACAGGACGGACCAATACACCCCTAGAAAGCACAGGAAAATCCACAGACTCCAGGAGACGATCACAAGTCGATCACGAAACACTCTTGACAAGGTAAATATCTACTAAGAATTACGTAAACCTCTCTCTCTTTGAGGTGTAAGAGGATAAGGAGGTAGAACTGACAGAAAACAGTAGAAAAATGAAAATTTTCATTTTCAGAGATGACTTTTACTCAAACAATGTCTTTGGTGTATTAACTGAAAACGAAGAAATAGGTGAGACTGTCGGAAACAGAGAATAACCTTACAAATCAAGTAAATGTAACTATGTCAAAAAACCACAAACCTAAATTTAAACGATAGAAGGATAAACAAAGGATAAAAAGGGTTGACAAGAAACAATGAAAAAGTAGGAAACTTAACTTATAAAAAATCATAAGGTAAAAAGAGGTTGTAATCGATATCGATCCAAATCTAAATTCCAAATGTTATATGTATAAATTGTATAATGTCAGATGGAAGTTTAGCACAGTATCATAAAGTGTATGTCGCATTGTGAGAGTGTCATATGAGGTAGACGAAGAAAACACCAGTATGCAAATAGAAATTTACGGTATGTAGTGTGTTATAAAAGAGAAAATTGTCGTAAATATAAAATTTCTCTACTTCTATAAACGGTAAAGAACATAAGAAGTGAGATCTACAAAAAGGTATGAAGACGAACTTTATTCATGGAAAACAAAAACAAAACTTTATTGATGGAAAAGTTAAAAACACCACGGTCAATCGATCAGTGATGAAGAGAAAAACAAAGAGACATTTTCTGACAAAAAGGAATGGATTTTTTTTTTTTGGAAAAATAAAACTTCACTAATATCTAAGTGTATTTCAACGTCTTTGTCATGTCTCTTCAGGACACACGGTAAGTGAGTCAAAGGGAGTTCCGATTATGGATTGTATTAACGTGTCGTAATTTTACTCCTTTGACTGTAACCATGTTAGGCATCTGGAATAAATCTAAAAGAGTCAAAAACATACGTGAACACACAAAAACTCGTGAAATTAAAAACTTCCCATAAAAAGTGTTCCATATCTTAATAGTTAACTGACAAAACAAAAAACAAAAGAAACAAATTTCTATATGAGACTAAATATACAACGTATCAAAGACTGATTTTCAGGTCTCATTAAGAAAAGCAAGATAAAAACATCCGCCACACAGAAAAAAGAGACAAAAATTCTGTGAGAGAAACAACCACCAAAAGTCGGTACAGTATTACTACACGAAAGAGTCAAAAGAGTCATACCTCAAACATAAGACGGACTTCAAACAACTCGAAAAAAGGGGATTGAACAAAGATTCATTCAAAATAAATAAAAACCAACAAGACCCAGAAGTAACGACACACCCGTGAAGAGATCAACGTCATTCACCCCCGATGAAAAACAACGTCATGTACCTGAAGAGTAACGTCACCAAAAAGAACAACGTCTCGTGGCCCGGGATCCGTACGTCCGAAGTCATCAACACCGTACACCCGAGTTATTAACGTCGAGAACCCGAGATCTCATGTCCGAGTCATCAACCACCGAGTACCCGAATCGACGGGAGACCGTACACCCTAGAAGGACCTGGTCCCTAACTTGGGTACAGAGGACGTAACCATCCATAAGAATTGGTGACTCGATGGTCCCTTCGGGAACAATTCGAAAAACTTAGACACCCAAGGATGGAGCGAGGGGGTGAACTCTGATATTAATATGAAGACAATTTAATAAACTATAAAGGTGTAATTATTATAGTTACTATACATACAATGACTACTCGACAAAAATCGGAATAAAAGGAATACAAGAAATAAACCTATCAGATAACGACATAGAAGCCATCCAATGACTAAAAAAGAAACATCACAGACAATCACAATCAACGAGTCAACACAGACTGAGAAACACTGTGGTATCTGACATCGGGCGGTCCGAGTAGACAGGTACTTTAAGAGGTCCACTCTTATCACCTCACCCAATGGTAGAGGATGAGGGCCCCTAGAAGGACTGGGTCCCTAACTTGGGTCCAGAGAACGTAACGTCCGTCTAAGAAATGACAGACTCGATGGACATTACAGATCATACGGGGATATGGATTCGTCTCTATGAGTAAAAAATATAAGTAGATATCTTCAAGGTAAACTAAAAGGAAACGTAGAAGTTAAATAGAAGAGTAATTTAATTACAAAACGAAATTAGTGAATACATATTAATTTTATCGAGAAACTGTCAGAACAATCGACCTGGGTAATATAAAGAGTGAATATTTAAACAAAGATACCTGACTAAAAAAAAGAAGACCGATAACCAGTATAAAAGGACGAAGAACCGAACCAATCACGAAAAAATGACTTACGATGACAACTTACTAAGATAAATCACACGAAAAACTTCCGTCACAACCTAAAAATGTCCAACAAACGGTCAAATTAGGAAAACTCCGGACAAAAATTCAAAATGTTCTCACACAGATCTCGTCGGAAGTCTCTATCAAGTTGAGATGGGAATTACGAAGGGGATTTCTCTGGAAAGTACTAGAGGTGGTTTATCGGTTCCACTAGTGACCCCTGACAGGTAAGACCGATCAATCTCGAGTCTACAGAAGGACGGGACATACTAGATACCCTAAACGACATAAATGTCGAGGGGTGAACAAAAAACAGACCGGAACAACCCAAAGGTACATAATTCCACACCGGATCGGGTGTCATCTGAGTCCCCTGGAGGATACATCTACACACTTCGCGACAGGATTACATCAAGGAGGAATGAACTTGGAAGTATATTTAAGGGTCGACGAAGTCAGAGGAGTTGAGACTAGACAAAGGAGTTGAGTTACCTGGAGACCTGAGAAAAACGTAAAAGAGAAGGGACATCCATGACACACTTTTAACAGAGGGTCTTCTTAAGACCCCACTAACATTTTGAGTAAACAAAGGGAAAAGAGTCCTTAGTGTTGGGATGACAAAAGGTCATAGACATTTATCAATAAATTGTATAGAATTAGTAATAAAGATCGACAAATGGTACGGAAAAATACAATCGATAAATAATAAAGAAGTACCGACCTTCTGAATTAGAGTCAAAATAAAAGAAAAAACCAATTTTATTTCAACGACCATGTGAGGTGTTCAAAGAGACTAACACTTATACAATATAATTGTGAGGATAATTGTAATCATTGAGTGCAAATTTTTTTTCGGACGGGAAATCAATGGAACGAAGTCCATTTTAACTAGAGACACAGCAAAGGATTTGGACGAAAGAAGAAAAGACGAAAGTATTATTTTTGAGGAGTTTTCGTAAAAGAGTGGAGGAAGTTCAGTAAAGGAATAGAACGTTTCTTTCGAAAAAACGTAAAAACGGATATACACAGGACTTTTAGTACTATACTTACCATGGAACCGAACCAAATTATAAACATATAGATAGTATATATATATTATTAACACATCAGAACAAAAATATATAAAATAATGTATCGAGATACGGAAGGGGGTACAAAAAATATAGGAAGAAGGGGTCGAATCCAAGGTACCATGTACTGAATCAATAGATACCTTATATAAGAATTAAAGGGACGATGACGACACACCGTTTTGGGTTGGATTAGGGGGGGTATGAGGGACGGATTCACATGTCGGTTTGTCTAACCACGATGAAATTAAAATAAATATTTATAGTTCACATCACGACAAAAGGAGAGGATGAAAGACTCTTCAGTCAAAGGAGAGGGTAACAGTCTCGACTAATAATTTGCCCATAGAAAAGGGGAGTACATAGGTCACGGAGAAAGTTACAATGGTAAGAGTCAAGTACTGAAAAGGGGGGATAAAATGATTCTTTTGTCATTTAAAATGACAGTCAGAGAACCAGAGACATGGGAGTAGATGAGACGAAAGGGGGAGTAATACTAATTAATGAGGGAGAAAACAAATTTCGAATAGTGGAGTGACATGTGACCTAGGGTATGCCAGAGACAATGAGTTCCTGAAACGAGGATACTAATAGGATAGAAAGAAAGAGAACGTTTTTAGTTTAAATGAGATATGTTAATAAACGTAATCGTATGTTTGTACGGTATCCTAGAGGTACAACCTCATAGGTTCCGAGTCAGGAACTGAGAGAAGAGACAGAAGTAGGTCAAGACCCTATGCAGTAAGTAAAGGTTCCGAACCATATGGTAGGTATACAAGTAGTGAAGGTGTAAAGGTGAAGAACGACACTAGAAAGAAACTCGGGGTCCGGGATACACAAGAGTCAAGGAGACTTGAACACATAGGTATCAAGGTGTAGACGTCTAAGTTGGTCGTCATCTGGTACATAATGACATCATAAATGATAACTTCAAAGATGTACACTTACCTAGGTGTATCAACTTTGGGTACAACAAGTTCCCAATTGACGTTAGGAATCTTTTTGAATCTAGTTGTGTCTGTATGTGTGTGTGTGTGTGTGTGTGTGGGTCGGTGGGAGGGTCGGTGGGTGGGTGGGATGATTTTGTGAGGTCTCTGAAAAGTACAGTAAGTCTTATTTTAGGTTTGAAACTCCATCCCAAATGTTCCAGATAGATTATAGAGGGACCGACAAAGACGCTAGAGTTCCGGATTTTGACGTACACAGTGAGTAGACTTCGGTGTGACTGGAAACTTACACTAGAAACTTATACAGTGTACCTAAAGATGGAGTCCCAGAATCAGAATAAACAAGGAGGTCTAGATCTGTACTTAGTAAGGGAGTAAACCTTCGGAAGGGGATAGGCGATATAGAATTTATTAATACAGGGAATGGGTAACGAGACAGGAGAAAAAAAAAAAAGAAAAAAGAACCGGTACGGTTTGACAAACACCCTAGAATCAAGGGACTAGTTCCTAATTTGTATCCGGGTACCGTCACCTTTGTCTCAGGATTGGTGGTCTGACGGTCCTTTAAGGGATGAGACAGGAGAATGGGAAAAAGAAGTATCCGGAATAATGATATTCTACAATGTATACTCATACATCCACACACAAATAGTAGACATAGAAGGAGATCTCACGTCTCTCATCTTAAAACCAATTAATAGTACACAAGTAGTACATCATCACAACGACAACACAATCAGCGAGTCAGTACAGGTTGAGAAACGTCGTGGAACCCGATATTGAGAAACGTCGTGGAACCCGATATCGGACGATAGGAGGGGTCAGGCACCTTAAGAGGTCCGTTCTTATGACCTCACCCGTCGGTAAGGAAGAGGTCCCCTAGAAGGACTGCGTCCCTAGTTTGGGTCCAGAGGACGTAAAGCCCGTCTAAGAAATGACAGACTCGATAGTCCCTACGGGGTAGTACATCATATTATGGACCGTCAAATCATTCACGAACTATTTACACAACTTATTTATTTTGGATAATCTGTATATATAATGAGGGTTAACGTCTACATCTTTGACTTAACTAGTGTCGACAGTCCAAAAAATTAAGGTTTAAATAACACAAAACTTGGAGTCGGTGAACAAAGATCTAGGAACAGACTAGTAAATAAACAGGAATAGACTAATAAGGAGTAGACTTAATGGTACCGACACACTGAGAACTTCGTAAACGATATAAACTGAACTTGAAACCAATGGTTCCTGAAGGGACTATCGAGTCAACCATTTCTTAAGTGGACGTTAAACCTCTGACCCAAACTAGGGACCCAACCCTTCTATGGGACCTCTTCCTTTTTCGATGGTGAGGTCATAAGACCGGATCTCTTAAGGTACCTGAAATATCAGGTACCCCCAGGGTTTCTCACCTTGGGCTGACTCACTGAAAGGGAAGTGAACCAATGGTCACATATGGAGAAAAAACGTGAGACGGTCACGGAATACTTACGTAATTTTTAATACCTTGTTAGTGTTTAATAAAGAAGAACCTATAGAATCATAAACTCAAAATTTCAATCTGAACTAAAAGATATTCGATAGGTCGAAAAAGAAAATTTCAATCACATTTTAAGTCCTGAACACTAAAACATTTTAAAAAGAAATCGTTGTACATTTGAAGAATTAAATATCCCATTATTATCCGAACAAAATCCTCTCTCAAAAGTAGAATTTTTATGAGTTATTAATGTAACTATAGAACAGACATGAAAGAAAATAAAATAAATAAAAAAAAAGGTAATACAAGGGAGTCAAGAGAGTCGACGGGGGAAAAAAAATTTTAAAATAAATAAATAAATAAAAAATTTAAAATTTTAGAAATTAAGAATGAAAATATTTTTCGTGAATTCGTATCGACTTTTGTCTTTCGAAAAGTTCAAAAACTATTCTAATTGGGAAACGAATCACCTAAAAGAGTATATCCTTTTGAAATAAAGGATGAAATGATAAGAAGATAGGAAAAAGAAAAAGTGAAAAGGGTTCTTTACCCCGTCATAACTATGTCATAATTAAATAACTATCTCCTTGTAGCTCGTTCTTTCTCTTCCCGTTTCTAACTAAAGACATAAGAATACTCTTCTCCGACTTTACTTCGTCGTTCTTGACACCGGAACTATCGATTACTCTTAGACGGAAAAGGCACACTTGTCTCTTCAGTCCGACGAGAATCACAGCGATGGTGGGTGTTTCGACACTTCTTCCGACCACTCTCGTCTACCATAGGTCTGTGTCAAACTAAACAAATCTTTGGACGTATTTCTCGTCGTACACAAAACAAAACAAAAGGAGAATTAATGAGTCTCGGTTCCTCTAGTCAAAAGTTTATTTTGTATCACTATATCGGTCCTCTTTTTTAATCTTCTTTTGTCTGTTGAGACAATAATTGGTGTAGTAAAGTTAAGGTACTATAAATAATAGACGAAACATATTACACTACATGATCCGTAACATCCCGTACGTTTCATCTCACTCAATTCATAATGTTTTATTTAAGTCAAGGCATTTGTACCATAATAACGAAAAATAAACGGGGCTTCACGACCCTTGTATCTTTAATTTCATCAAGGATAGGAGCTCCTCGAATGTCCTATCACTCCCGCCCCTTAATTCATTTACCTCTCAAAGTCAAGATGTGTTCGTCCGTGATACTAGATACATAGTCACACGGTATCTTAGAGACCTCTTTCCCATGAAGTAGGTCGGACTCTTCCATCACTCCTTTCCGAGGACCCTCTTCCATGTTGGGATCACATATCGGGATTGACTCCCAATTTCTACTTATCCACAATCGGTCAATTTTTACTCCCACCTCTCTTTAGTCCTGTCTTCCTTCTCGTACTCGTTTTCCAATCTCCGTTCTTTGTAGTACTGAGAAGTCCTCTCTAGTTCGTTCATGACGGGTATCTTGACTTCCATTGTAAACATCCTCATCTACCTACCTTAAACCTCAAATAGGATATACAAGTACAAAGAAGGACACACCGGACATCTAAGAAGTTGTCGTCGAGAATCAGACAAACTTCTTTACGATCAGATTTGGGTGTGGTCCTACACTTTTTATAGGAATTTTAGACAACAAAAACGAGCCTTAACCCCAAAAGAATAGACCGATTGCATCTTACGAGACATAAATTGTCTATAATTAATTTACTATATAAAATAGTCCAAATGTGTTCGTGTCATAATTACTCTTTTAAATACAGAATTTAACCACAAAACCCTCCAAAGGTTCTCTTGATACCAATATTTTTCAACAAATATTTCATTTATGTCTTCTTTGCATATGATATAGAACCCTAGTCATTTTTCTCCGTCTTCTAAGGTTTGTTTTTCGTTAGACTTTCAGACTAAACACTGATATAGAAATTCCTATACAAAAGGATTTTGGTCAAGTCGCACCCTTAAGGGACTTTGGAGATAGTAAGTCACAAGTCAGAGAACGACACATACACACACATATTAAATCCTCTTTCGTTCCTTATATCTTTACGTTTCATAACTTTTATCGTCTCTTAAATATAAATATTTACAAAATAGATAGAGAAAACGACATGTCCTTAATCTCTTATTTTGTTCTGATGTTTTTGTCCGACAACGATCAGTTTCACGGTACCTTCAAGCGAACTTATCTCGAGATCTTCTTCGTCTTTTCATATTTGATCTCAATTCATTTGATTCCGTTTTATTGTTCCATACCTTTTTGCCTTATCAAAACAATCACTAGTGGAAAGCATTGAAGGAAAAAATACGTTGTGAGTTTTCATTATCAAAAATAAAAAAATTATATTTAAATAAATAAAATTAACCTTCAATTAAAGAAATGTTATAACATAACCAAAACGGTATGTAGTTGTACTTAGGTGGTGTCCATATACAGTACCACTTGTATAGAAAAGTTTCTCTGCGTGAGTAATTCTTATACATATAAAGACCATTCAATCGAAATATAACAAACCTGATCGTGGTAGTAATCCACTATCGTGTTGAGAAACCTCCTCCGTAAGTAAAAACGGAGGTTATCTAGAAATAGCACACGGGTATAATGTACGGTCTGTGACCCCCTTATTTACCACCTTTTTACAAAGAACAGAGAGTTCAGAATTTAGGAAGAGACTTGTACAAAAGGTTATATATATTGTGTTCCCCGATATAATGGTTCCGTGACTAATAGTTTGAACTCGTGTATGATCTTAATGGACCTCCCGAATAATTTTGTCTAAGGACCCAGGGTGGGTGTCTAAAATAATAAGTCATCATACCCCACTCTGAACTCTTATACACTTCAAAAATTTAAAATAACCTCATATTAACTAAATGTTACAACACAATCAAAGACGACATGTCGTTGTACTCATTATATATATATATATTTTATAGAGGTGACAAAAAATCTAAGAAAAGGGTATATCCGGCAATGTTACATAACTCATCCCAAGGAACTCGATTATCCTCCAAGAATAATCAATAGATAAAGTATATATCATCATACATATACAGTCAGGGTCAGATGGTCAAATAGGGAAGGGGTGCGGAATGAAGGAGTAATGGTATTTAAACAAAAGATCTAGACACTGAGTCAAAGTCAAAATATCTATTCAAGTAAACAAGGGAATCTAAGACGTATGCTCACTATAGTATACTATAAACAGAAACACACAAACGAATGAAATGAGTCATACTATTAGAGATCCAGACAGGTACAGTGACGTTTACTGTAATAAAGTAAGAACAAATACCGACTCATTATAAGGTAACATATATAGATGGCGTAGAAATAGGTAAGGAGTCCACTACCCACAAATCCAACGAAGAAGGTACAGGACCGATAGCATTTATTACGACGTCACGTGTGACCCCACGCACATAGAAGAAACTTAATATCAAAAGAGACCTATACACGGTTCCTTACCCTAGTATACTATCGAGACAAAAAATCAAAAAACTTCTTGAAGGTATGACAAAAGGTGTCACCGACATATATAAATGGGGTGGTTGTCTCGTTCTCCCAAGAGAAAGGAGATGGAGGAGAGGTCGTAAATAACAACCATGTAAAAAAACTACTACCGGTACGACTGATCACACTCCACTATGGAGTAACACCAAAACTAAATGTAAAGAGATAACTAATCACTACTACTCGTAGAAAAGTACACGGAGAACCGGTAAACATACAGAAACCTGTTTACAGATAAATCTTGAAGGTGAGTAATTTTTTTTAAACAAAACTAACTTGGTAAAAATTTCAGAAATAAATTAAACAATTGTTATAACGTAGAAAAATTAAATAAAATAAAAAAATTGTTAATTTTTGTAAAATTATTGTCTCACTGAACATCCTTAACAGAAAAAAAATTTAGAATAATAAAAAATAAATAAAAAATTAAAAAATGAAATGTTATGACATAACCAAAACGGTATGTAACTGTACTTAGACGGTGTCCATATGTACTCAAGGGTTAGGACTTGGGGGGAGGGTGGTGTGAGGGGTATAGTAGAGAGACCCAGTAGGGTCACGTGGTCGGGGTTCGTAGGATATAGGACATAGCTTGGATCTGACCGCTAAGCAAAGAATGTACTATCATATGTACAAAGTTACGGTAAGAGGGTTTAGTAGGGTGGGAAAGGGAGAGGGTGTCTCAGGTCTTCAGACAAGATATGAAGATACAGAGAAAACGACAGAACGTATGTCCCAATAGTAATGGTAGAAAGATTTAAGGTATATATACACAATCATATGACATAACCATAAAAAGAAAGACCGAATGAAGTGAGACATATTAGCCGAGGTCAAAGTAGGTGGAGTAATCTTGACTAAGTTTCATAAGGAAAATTACCGACTCATTATGAGGTAACACATTTACATGGTGTCGAAAGAATAGGTAAGCAGTTTTTATATGTTCGTTGAATACGTCGAGTTAAGGTCTTTTTATTTACTGGGTTAGTTTTTTACCCGGTTTCTTGATTTGTCTGTAAAGAGATGTCTTCTGTATGCCTACCGATTGTTTGTGTACTTTTCGACGAGTTGTAGTGAGTAATAGTCTCTTTACGTTTAGTTCTGGCGTTACTCCATGGTAAAGTGTGGTCAGTCTTACCGACACTAGGTTTTCAGATGTTCGTTATTTACGACCTCTCCCACACCTCTTTTTCCTTGGGAGAATGTGATAACCACCCTTACGTTTGATCATGTCGGTGATACCTCTTGTCACACCTCTAAGGAATTTTTTGACCTTTATCTTGACGGAATACTGAGTCGTTAGGGTGACGACCCGTATGTGTGGTTCCTTTGGTCTTAACTTTCTCTGTGCACATAGGGTTACAAGTAGCGTCGTGACAAATATTATCGGTCCTGTACCTTCGTTGGATAACATAGAAAACTTATAAAAAACACAAAGAAAAACGGTGTTCCGAACACCCAAGAATCGAGGGACTGGTCCCTACCTTGGACGTGGGGGATGTTACCTTCCACTTCAGAATAGGAGACCTGACGGTCCTTCAGGCGGGTGAGTCAAAAAAAAAAATAACCTAAGAAACAATATTTTGATGTACTCGACAAAGACATAAAGTCTCTAATTAGGGAACAGTCAACGAAGTAAACGTTTATAAAAGAGGATAAGACTCCCAACAGAAGAACAGACACCAAAGGAAACGACACGTTTTCCAAAATTCGAAGTAAGTCAAGTCAAGTCAAGTCAGCGAGTCAGTACAGACTGAGAAACGTTGGGGTACTTAGCGTCGTACGGTCCGGAGGGACAGGTAGTGGTAGAGGGCCTCAAGTGAGTCTGAGTGCAGGTAGCTTAGTCACTACAGTAGGTCGGTAGAGTAGGAACCAGCAGAGGAAGAAGAGGATGGGGGTTAGGGAGGGTCGTAGTCTCAGAAAAGGTTTCTCAGTTAAGCAGCGTACTCCACCGGTTTCATGACCTCGAAGTCGAAATCGTAGTAAGAAAGGTTTTTTTAGGGTCCCAATTAGAGGAAGTCTTACCTGACCAACCTAGAGGAACGTCAGGTTCCCTGAGAGTTCAGAAGAGGTTGTGGTGTCAAGTTTTCGCAGTTTAGAAGTCGCGAGTCGGAAGAAGTGTCAGGTTGAGAGTGTAGGTATGTACTGGTGTCCTTTTTGGTATCGGAACTGATCTGTCTGGAAACAACCGTTTCATTACAGAGACGAAAACTTATATGATAGATCCAACCAGTATTGAAATTAAATAAAAACAAAAATCAAAGTAATGATATCTGCCACTTAACTTTTTCAAGAACCGACGTTTAATACAGAATTCTCAAGAGACGGATACAAAAGGGTCTTCTTAAAATACCATAGTTCGGAATGTAAATCAGAAATTAGATAAAACTCAAATAAAAACATATACAATAATCCCTCGCAAGATTAAAGTAAGAAAATGTACATCGACAAAACAAAAGGGTCGTGGTGAATAACTTCTCTGACAAAAAAGACTTAACAGCTAACAACGAGGAAAATGTATCTAATTGACTGGTATCCACACACCCAAATGGAGACCCGAAGGATAGGACAAGGTAACCAGATATAAAGACTAAAACACAGACATGGTATAACAAAACTACCGACATCGAAACATCATATCAGAATTCAATCCGTCGAACGTAAGGAGGTCGACAAAAGAAAGAGTTCTAACGAACCAGTAAACTCCAGAAAACACAAAGGTATGTTTGAGATTTTAAGAAACAGGATTAAGACACTTTTTAACGATAACTATTAAACTAACCCCGACATAACTGAGAGATCTGACGAAATCCATCATATCGGTAAAAGTGTTATAACTAAGAAGGTTAGGTTCTCTTATCATATAGAGAGGTAGACAAACACATAGTAGAAACTATAGAAAATAGTCATAAAATATCAAAAGAATCATGTCAAGAAAACAGACGAACGACACGACACGAATTAGCAAATAAGTACAGGTTGAGAAACACTGGGGTACCTGTCATCGGGTTGTCCGAGGAGATAGGTACAAACAGAGGAATCTATCCATGTAAGGACCTACAAAACAAGAAAACTACGTGTCATTGACCTTATAAAAGAAATTAAAGAGAAAGTAGCAATCATATATCCTTATATTTTATAAAAATACATAATTAAAAGATTGGAACGTCGAATGGTTTAAGTAAGTACTCGAGATCATCAAAAGACCATCGTAAAATCCTAAAAGATCACGGTACAGTAAACGTTTGTCACTGTCAAAATGTTAAGAAAAGGTTAAACCTAAGGAAAAAAAGAAAAAGAAGAGACTAACGGTACCGATCCTGAAGGTTTTGATACATCTTATTATTACCGTTCTCATCTGTAGAAACAGTACAAGGACTAGAATGTCCTTTACACAAATCATAAGTGGTGACTGTTACTATATTACCAGTAGACTCAATTTAAGTGGGTAAGGTCAGGTAAAATTAAGCGACTAAGGATCTTACAGTTGTAAGTAAGAACGGTAGAGGACAAACTGGTGAAGGTTAAACGGAACTAAGTACCTGAACTGTAAGGTCCAAGGATACGTCATAACGAGAAATATCGTAGCCTGGAACGAAGATAGTGGTCAACGTAGATGTCGACCCATAACAAAAACGAAACCGAGGTAGGGAAGTAAGAAAGACCTCAATAAAGAGGTGACTAGAGGTCATCGTATAACCCGTGGTGGTTGGACCCCTCAAGGGGAAAGTCATAGGATAGTAAAACAGAAAAGTATGACAAGTACCCCAAGAGTTCCGTTCTTATGACTTCACCAAACGGTAAGGGAAGAGGTCACCTGGTATAAGACAGTCTGGAGAGATGGTACTGGGTGGGCAGAACCCTCCGGGGTGTGTCGTACCGAATCAAAGTAACTCAATCTGTTCCGACAACATGTACACTAGTCTAACCGATCAAAAGACACTCATACCAAAGTCACACAGACGGGAGACTACGGGAGAACGTTGTGGATGGCAGAATGAACCCAAAGAAAATGGAACAAGCACCCCATAAAGAAGTGCCGACGAGGTCGTTTCGCGTCGGTGACGAGGAATGGAACCTACTCCCCATAGAGGAGTACCGGTGGGAAGGACTGGAACCTACACCTCATCGAGGAGAGCCGGGAGGACGTGGGGGTGTCGACGGCGAGGAACCTGTACCCCTACGAGGAGAGTCGGCGGAGGGGACTGGAGCCCGCAACCCATCGAGGAGAGTCAGTCGACGGAGGGGACTGGAGCCCACACACCATCGAGTAGAACCGGCGACGGGGACTGGAACCTGCACCCCATCGAGGAGAGCCGGTGAGGATACGACTGTGTCGGACCGTGAGAGCCAGTGTCGGGGCTGGAACCCGCTCCCCATCGAGGAGAGCCGGCACGAAGACGTACCAGGCAACGTCGGTCGCACGAAGTGCTTACCCACCTAAATTGAGTCTACTGGTAATACAGATGATGACATCCGTCCTTAGGGAATCTTCTTTACCTCATCGGTAGTACCAGTTGTTTTCTCAGGTTTTACGTCATGAACCTACGTGAGAGTTTTTGTTGTCTTATTAGAGACAAACAAAGGTTCCGTTTGGTAAATTATAGTGCCATTAGGTTTAGATACGGGGTTTGTCACTGTGACTTCTTCGACTTAAACTTGTCAAGATACTTCTGGATGTTCTGGAAAATCTTGATTGTGGGTTTTTTCTACAGGAAAAGTAATATCCCCTGACCTTACGTTTTCATCCTTGAGTTCTTTATGGACCTTATTGACCGTTTAAACCGGAACCTCATGTCTTACTTCGTCCCGTTTCCGATTATCAAAACGGTTCTCTTACGTGACCAGTATCGTTTGTGGGAAAAGGTTGTTGTGTTCTCTTCTGAGATGTGTACCTGTAGTGGTCTACCAGTTGTTGGTTTTAGTCTAACTAATATAAGAAACGTCGGTTTCTACCTCTTCGAGATATGTCAGTTGTTTTTGTTCTGGTCCTCGACTAACACCGAGTCTTTTACTTGAGGAATAACGGTTTAAGTCTGAATTTAACTTCTTTCATCCCTTTTGGTGATCTGGTAAGTCCATACTAGATTTAGTTTAGGGAATTCTAATATGTCACCTTTACTCTTTATCTAAATTTTCTGATCTGGACTATCTCACGGACTACTTGATACCTTACTCCAAGCACTGTAACATGTCCTCTGTCCCTAGTTCTGGTAGGGATTCCTTTTCTTTACGTTTTTTCGTTTTACCAACAGACTCCTCCGGAATGTTTATCGACACTTTTCTTCTCTTCGCTTTTCGTTTCCTCTTTTCCTTTTTATATTCGTAGGCTTACGTCTCAAGGTTTCTTATCGTCCTCTCTATTCTTTCGGAAGGAGTCACTAGTTACGTCTGTATCTCCCTTTGTTGTCCTACCCTTTCTGATCTCTAGAAAAGTTCTTTTAATCTCTATGGTTCCCTTGTAAAGTACGTTTCTACCTGAACTATTCCCTGTCTTTACCATACCTGGATTGTCTTCGTCTTCCATAATTCTTCTCCACCGTTCTTATGTGTCTTCTTGACATGTTTTTTCTCGAAGCGCTGGTTCTATTAGTGCTACCACACTAGTGAGTGGATCTCGGTCTGTAGGACCTTACACTTCAGTTCACCCGGAATCTTTCATACTGATGTTTGTTTCGATCACCTCCACTACCTTAAGGTCGACTCGATAAAGTTTAGGATTTTCTACTACGACACTTTCACGACGTGAGTTATACGGTCGTTGAAACCTTTTGAGTCGTCACCGGTGTCCTGACCTTTTCCAGTCAAAAGTAAGGTTAGGGTTTCTTTCCGTTACGGTTTCTTACGAGTTTGATGACGTGTTAACGTGACTAGAGTGTGTGATCATTTCATTACGAGTTTTAAGAGGTTCGGTCCGAAGTCGTTATACACTTGGCGCTTGAAGGTCTAGAAGTTCGACCAAAATCTTTTCCGTCTCCTTGGTCTCCAGTTTAACGGTTATAGGCGACCTAGTACCTTTTTCGTTCTCTCAAGGTCTTTTTGTAGACAAAGACGAAATAACTGATACGGTTTCGGAAACTGACACACCTGGTGTTATTTGAGACCTTTTAAAACTTCCTCTACCTTTATGGTCTGGTGGACTGGACGGAGAACTCTTTGGATATACGTCCAGTCCTTCGTTGTCAATCTTGACCTGTACCTTGTCAGACCAAGGTTTATCCTTTTCCTCATGCAGATCCGACATATAACAGTTGGACAAATAAATTGAAGATACGTCTCATGTAGTACTCTGTGCGGCCCGACCTTATTCGCGTTCGACCTTAGTTCCAACGGCCCTCATTATAGGTATTGGAGTCTATACGCCTACTGTACTGGGAATACCGTCTTTCACTTCTTCTTGATTTTTCGGAGAACTACTTTCACTTTCTTCTCTCACTTTTTCAACCGGATTTCGAGTTGTAAGTCTTTTGCTTCTAGTACCGTAGACCAGGGTAGTGAAGTACCCTTTATCTACCCCTTTGTTACATTTGTCACTGTCTGAAATAAAACCCCCCGAGGTTTTGGTGACGTCTACCACTAACGTCGGTACTTTAATTTTCTGCGAATGAGGAACCTTCCTTTCGATACTGGTTGGATCTATCGTATAACTTTTCGTTTCTACAATGAAACGGTTGTTTCCAGATAGATCAGTTCCGATACTAAAAAGGTCATCAGTACATACCTACACTCTCAACCTGACACTTCTTTCGACTCGCGTCTTCTTAACTACGAAAACTTCACACCACAACCCCTTCTGAGAAATCTCAGGGAACCTGACGGTCCTCTAGGTTGATCAGGTAAGATTTCGTCAGTCAGGACCCAAAAGTAACCTTCCTGACTACGACTAAAACTTTGAGGTCATGAAACCGGTGGAGTACGTTTCTCAACTGAGTAACCTTTTCTGGGACTACGACCTTCCCTAACCCCCGTCCTCCTTTTCCCCTGCTGTCTCCTACTCTACCGACCTACGGTAGTGGTTGAGCTACCTGTACTCAAACTCACTTAAGACCCTCAACCACTACCTGTCCCTCCGGACCGCACGACACTAAGTACCCCAGCGTTCCTCAACCAGTACTGACTCGCTGACTTGACTTGACTAACTCTTACTACAAACACATCGAAACAGATATACCGAAAATAATACAACTCAATCCAAGGAAAACCCGAAGGGTATAACGAGTCACTATTTCTTAGAAGGACGTTACGTCCTCTAAACCAAAGTTAGGGACCTAGTCCTTCTAGAGAACTTCCTTTACCGGTGGGTGAGGTCATCAGAATGGATCCTTTAGGGTACCTGTCTTTTCGGACCGTCCGCTGTCACAAAACCCCAACGTCTTCTCAGCCTGTGTTGAATTGTTGATTTATTGATATTCTAAGGCGGATCCGGGTGAAAGACCTCACCAACAAAAAAAAAATTAGTATTTACCAACAACTTAAAACAGTCTTCGAAAAAACGTTGAAAACACTGCTATATACAAAAATTAAGAAGTTACACCAAATAGTATACTAAACGTCTATGACTTGTTAGGAAGATAGTCAAGTCAGTCAAGTCAGCGAGTCAGCACAGACTAAGAAACACTGGATTTAGGGTGAACTAGTACCATACACTAAGAAAACTACACAACAACCTAAGACAAACGATTATAAAACAACTCCCAAAAACGTAGACACAAGTAGTCACTATGACCGGATATTAAAAGAAAATAATACTACAGAAACAGACCAAAACCATAGTCCGACTATCAGGGAAACATCTTAATTGAACCCTCACAAGGGAAAAAGAGGTCGAAACACCTTCTCAAAGTCTTCCCATGTACAAGTGAGAAGAGAATCACAAATTACATTAAGTAAAAACTTCGGTAGACCAGGACCTTAAAACAAACAACCTTCTAAAATTAGTGTTAAAGTTAAAGTCATGAACACTGACTTGACAAGTATAAAAGATAAAGAAGGACCAAGTCAGAATCTTCTAACATAGAAAGATTCTTAAACAGGTGAAGAAGATCCAACAGGTAAAATAACCGTACATCAACGAATATCAGAAAATACTAGGAAACATAAGGACATCGTAGGTAACAGCCTCTTCCGTTACCGTGGGGTGAGGTCATGAGAACGGACCTTTTAGGGTACCTACCTCCTCGGACCATCCGACGTCAGGTACCCCAGCGATTCGCTGACTCGCTGAAGTGAAAGTGAAAAGTGAAAGGACGTAACCTCTTCCTTTACCGTTGGGTGAGGTCACAAGAACGGACCTCTTAGGGTCCCTGTCCCTTCGGACCACCCGACGGTAGATACCCCAACGTGTCTCAGCCTGTGCTGACTTCGCTGAATCGTCGTCGTCGTAGGTAACATCGAAAAGGTAAAAGTAAAGATTAAAATAACTCAGGACAGGGAAAAAAAAAAACTACTCGGACCGATTTAAAAATGTTAAAATACAAGAGTGTCTTGGTCGAAAATCAAAGTGACTAGAAACAATAACAAGAGAAGTAACCTCGCAAATTAGACAAATGTAAATTAATTCCATTAATAGTTATACACACAAGGATAACGGTAAAAGACTTAAAACCCCCAATGGAAAACATCCAGAAAAGAGAAAGGAAGGAGACAAGAAAAGAGAACACCAAACTACTGACAGAAACAACATATACCTAACGAAGAAGAAAAAACACACATACAGATAATATAAAAAGACCAAACGTAAAGGACACTCCAAAACTATTGCATTAGATATATGTATATATATAATATATATATGTATATATTATATATATACTTATTAACTCCACAATCAGCGAGGCAGTACAGACTGAGAAATACTGGGGTACCTGACATCGGGTGGTCCGAGGAGGTGGGTAACTTAAGAGGTCCGTTCTTATGACCTTACCCAACGGTAAGGGAAGAGGTCCCCTAGAAGGGTTGGGTTTCTAGCTTGGGTTTCCGGAATGGTCACTCGAAAGGGTAAACACTAAAAGAACAAAGATCAACACCGTAACGGAGGGAAGGAGGGGGGTAGGGGGTGGGGGGTGGGGGACGGGGTCTCTTCAAGACAATCGTAAACAACATTTCGACGAAACCACCATGACTTAGGAAAATCGAAATTCAACAGACAATTCGAAAACTAAAGAGACGACTTAGACTTAATCTAAGAACGACACATAAGAAAAGACATCCAAAAAGAGAAAGTAGTGAAATTTATTTAATTAGTACGGTGAGGGAAGACCGGACGTCTCAAAGACGACTTTTTGATCGACTATTGGAATACTCATAAAGGAACAACGAAAATTATAAAAAAGAAAAATCATATACTATTTAATATTACACAGAGTCACACAAGGAGACAAATAGGACATACTCTGAGAGACATGAAGGACCTGAACCAACTGACAAATGAAAGGGTATAGAACAATCAAGAGGCAACATTAGAGAAGTTCATAAAGGAATCCGGGAAGAGAAAAAGAAGAAGGAGACCGTGGGGACATCAAGCTTTCAACCACGTAAATTACAATAGTGTCTCCAGAGAGTCTGACAGGAATAAAGAAAAGATAAAACAAGGTGTCGTAGATAAAGGTGGTAAAAAGAGAAAGTCAAGTGAAAAAGTAAGAAAACGGAGTCAATAAGACGATAACTAAGGATGACTATATAAAAAAAAGGTCACTAACATGACAAACAGAAACAAATCAAGAAGATCTAAACAATTTGTAAAGAATATAGAAGAACTAGGTACAGAGGTAAGAAAAAAAACTTAGAACCTAGTACAAACGGTAGTAATGAGACTTAAGAAAAAGTCCATCTAACGGACAAAGGAGAAATAAATTAACAAGAATATTTCCAAAGACAGAACGAAGAAGTAGACGTTGTATAAAGAAAAGAGTAAAACAGGTTGAATTGACACAAAAACCAGAGGAAAGGTATCCGACGTCCTAGCATCAAGGAGAACGAAGACGACAGACGGGACACCACCCACTCTAACCAGGTCTCTGAACACGGTAATAGGGAAACTATCCCCTAAACTGACCACCACACCACTGGTCTCGTACGAGACCTGTAAATCGTTCCGGAGGAGAAACGAGACATCAACAGTAACGGGACAGTCCCCACCCCAAAGGAGGGACCAACAACCCTCATCTCTGGGGGTCTGGACAAAGAATCGACACAAAGACTAGACATCACGATCGAGCCACATTAACCTCTTGAAGGTGACCCTCTCTTCGGTGACTCATAAGGAGGAGACCTCGACAAGTGGACACTTACACGAGACAACACAGGGGAAAGTAGGCAACACACTTGAGTGTTTTATCGGACAGTAACCGTGACGAGAGTCAGGGTGGAATTGATAGTCATACGAGTGTTAACCGGGACCACTGAGACTCCAGAACAAAAGTGGTCCGGTGACTACGTCTAGGTGACTCCAGTCCAGGGTCCTGATATCACTAATACATAGACTTGGACGACACCCCCGACACCTCCGTCGAGTCTGAGACCGGACCGGGTCGGGGACGTCATACACGGGTGTTTCAGATGTCGTCGATTTCGGTCGGGTAGGGTCGACGTCCTCGTGAACGACAGGAAAGTCTACAAACGTCCATGATTTGAATCCTTCGACAGTCACCTCCACATTGAGACTCCAAGTACGTCTCCGCTCCTCTCTAAAGTCGAGATGAAGAATCAGTGTACCGGGAAACCCGAGGTGACACCAAAGTCGGGGTGGAGACACACACAAAGTGGGTAGTTTCAGACGAGACCTCCATCGGACCCGTGTGTTCGGGTAGTCCGGTCTTCCTTGGCTTCATCAGTAGTCCCACTCACCCGGTGGGTCCGTCCTCCCACGACCCTATCGCTGACCTTTCACTTTTGGGTAATCCGTCTCTAACCCCACTCACCTAGTGGGTCCAACTCCCTTCCCCACCTTCTCCACTACAGTCACCGTGTGTTCGACACAGACCGTCTCGGACACCGACATCGTCGACCACTGGTCCCCTCTTCGACGTTACCGTTGGGGTGGGAAACACGTAATGGATTGTCACGTCGGTACGTCTGAAGAAGGTGCTCGTAAAGATCAAAACCTCGAGGAGTAAGGGTGGGGGAGCCCGACAAAGGAGCTTCGAACCTCGGTACGGGTGGACCCTAAACGAGAGGTTTGGAGTGTAAGGTCGTGGATCGGGGGTCCGTGTGGACACTTGTGGGTAGGATCCGACCCCGGATGTCCCGACACCGTCCCTGGGAAAAAAAAAACGACTAAATAAATAAAATTAACCTCCGATTAATGAAATGTTATAACACCACCATAAAAAACGACATGTAACTGTACTTAACCAGCGTCCACATGTATACAGGGGGTAGGGCTTGGGGGGAGGGAGGAGGGAGGGATGGGGTAGGGAGACTCAACAGGGTCTCGTAGTCGAAATTCACGGGACGAGGTACGTAATTTGAAGGTGACCAGTAGATAAAATGTCTACCATTATACGTACAAAGTCACAATGACAGAGTTTAGTAGGGTGGGAGCGGAAGAGGGGGTATCAGGTTTTCAGACAAGAAATGTAGAGACAGAGAAACCGATAGAACGTGTGTCCCAACAGTTATGATGGAAAGATTTAAGGTATATATACACAATTATATGACAGAACCAAAAAGAGAAAAACTGAATGAAGTGAGACATATTATCCGAGGTCAAAGTAGGTGGAGTAATCTTGACTGAGTTTACTTAAGAAAAAATATCGACTCATTATAAGGTAACACATATACATGGTGTTGAAGGAATAGGGAAGTAGACGACTACCTGTAGATCTAACGAAGGTACAGGGTCGATAATCCCTGGGAAACGTATCCTGAGAGAACCAGGACGGACGGTGTCTGTCCAAAGACCAGAGAGAAGACTTGGGGACCTCAAGGAGAAGACAGGGTCGACTAAAGGAGTGACCACTTCCCCGAAGGGGTCTACACACTGGGAGAGGAGTGGAAGTTGAAAGGTAGTCTACGTGTCCAAGACAAGACGAAGGAGAGGAAAAGGAAGAAGGAAGAAAGTAAGACGGACCAATACGTCCCTAGAAAGAGCAGGAAAATCCACAGGTTCCAAGAGACGATCACAAGTCGTCCACGAGACACTGTCAAAAAGGTAAACATCTACATAAGATCTACGTAGACAACCGTCTCTACTTGAGGTACAGAAGGATGAGGAGACGGTAGAAACTTTCAGACTTACAGGATCAAATTGTTAAAGGGTTCACTATGACTACCATGACTAAGACTCTACTGTAAAACGATTGGTAGTAATTTGTCTCAATAAAATTCCTAGTTGTAACACAGAGATCGTAGATCGGTCACTAACCGTATCTTCAATTGTAAGTCAAGGACCTTATATACATCTTATTTAGTTCCGAGTCTATGGTTACACACACTTTCGGAAAACATATGAGATATTTATGACCGATAATCAAAGACCAAAACACAGTCGGACTTTAACTACGAGGTAACCTCAGAGAGGGAATCCTGTTATGAATTCAATGAATTGTCACGGGACCGACTACTTAAATCCTCAACAAGAGTAATGTATGTGTCTACTATGATAAAACGTAATTTGATCGTCACGAATTATTCACGTACACACGAGTCAGTAAGTCAGTACGAGTTAAGACACACTGGGGTACCTGGACATCGGACTATCCGAGGAGACAGGTACCCTTAAGGGTCTGTTCTTATGACCTCGCCCAACGGTAAAGGAAGAGGTCCCCTAGAAGGGTTGGGTCCCTAACTTGGGTGCAGAGGACGTAACCATCCGCCTAAGAAATGGTGACTCGGTGGTGTGAATCCAAGAAGGGAATATCAAGTCAGTCATTTCTTAGACGGACGTCACGTCCTCTGGGTATCAAATACGACATACTAGTCTGACACAAGTGTAAATTCTCGAAAGTTACCATACTACTGACCCTAAATAATTATCTTCCATAAATTACTTGTTCAATCCTTCAGTCGAAATGTTTGAACGGTTATTAACAGTACGATAATCTCGTAATAAAAATTAAAACTACGTAAGATTTCACCAAAACTTTTTTATTTTACTTTATTAGTACATTTACATTTAAAGTCATAAACGATTAAGACCAAGGTCTAAACTTGAGACAAAATCGTGTATGTAATCTCTTTACCTTTCTTTTTGAACAAAGGTACTGTTGTATACTGAGATCGGTCGGTAAAACGTTTAAGTTCATTACTCTGAAACCATACACTTGTTGAGTCAAGTTTCGGTAGTTGTGACACTTTGTTGAGTCTACACAAATTCTGTCTCAATACTGGGATCTAGACGTAATCCACTATCTAATTTTGTATCACTCACCCTTCTGTAAAACATTATATATAATGAGTGAGAAATTATAGTTCATCTGTAAAACTCTAGTAGTAAGAATGTACATTGAATAAAGTTTAAATACTTTTTTATACACATACGTAGAAAAACTAAAAATTCAGTAAAACGGAACAAAGATTCAAACTCCCTCAAAAGTTCTGTTAGTCATTCCAAAAGGAACCCCAGATTAGACATATATAGTTAAAAAGAAAATACTGGTCAATATAAAAAAAAGATGGAATTATTTAGAAACATGAAACGAAGAGTAAGACTACTCTGTATCAATCCATCTGTTCATTTTAATAAGTACAAATACACAAATTCCTTATCATTCTAAAGGCATTTTATCTTGTTATAACGGAGTCAGTAATCTTTTAATTTCTGAATAAATTTTTTATTACCATTTCATTAAGACGTGTCTCGAATCCTTTCTTCAATTTGACCAAATCTCATTCTCATTGAAAACTTTACTTTTCAGTCAGTTGAATTTGGTCTACGATGTACTCACGTCCCTCGGTCAGAATGAGTAACGATACGGAGTCACGGACCTTGTATTAATATTAATAATATTATTATCGTTGTATTATTAACGGAGACTTTGTTTGACTTCCCTCCTTACTACTTTCTGTTGACACACTACCAAATTGACACGTAGACTACCAACGAAATTCGAGTGACTTTTTAGACAGTGGTTAATGTACAATGAAGTAAATCCTTGTCTATTAAAGATTAAGAAGCAATTGAGTAAATTTTTATAATACTTCAGGACGGTACATGAACAGTCCAGACCAAATGATCTCCGACCTCTATGTTTCCTCTATTTTCCACTTACACCAGGAACATCAGTACGTGGAAATATCATCTCTTCAACCTACAATCAAGTTGTTATCTACTTCGTTTTAATTCCACGTCAACACTACTTATGGTACTTCCTCCCAAGTACCACGAAATTCGTCCATTGGTCTGGTCACTCACGTAAAATTTTTTACATTAGGATTCAATTCTAGACTGTTTTAGTATATCCTCAATTATGGTCCCCTCTCTAACTCCGTCTTCCTTACCGAGACACTGTTATTTCTTCCGTTCCATTACTTTCCATCCCCACCTGCACTTCCCTCACAACGTTTCACTCCGAAGTTTGTGTCGATCTCCGGTTTGGTAGGTCTAGGAAATCCGGTACAATTCATAATACCTAAAATGGGTTTCTAGTCACCATTTCGATGACGTGTCAATAAAACTTTTTCTACTGTCCTCTACTACGGTACTGGTCCGTACGTGAACCTTTCATGTCAGTAGAGAGTCACAGGTGTCCACGAGTTTAGAGAACGTATTTTACCACGTTATAAACGTATGGCGGATGTGTGTAAGAAGACATATGTAATTCAGTAGAGATCTAATGTATACTATGAGTTCTGTCACATTTACGATACATTCGTCAAAGACTGTGTACCCTTTAAACTCAAAACGAAAAACCTTGAAAGACCTTTTAAAAATGGGTCTGACAAAAGGTAAGAGTGAACTAACTTAGGTGACTACACCTTGGACCCCTATGTCTTCCGGTCGACGTAAAGACACAACCACAAAGAAACACTTCTTAGTTAAACCTTCTCCGGTCTTACCTACGTCATCCGACGCAGTCTCAATTGTCACAGTCACTCTCTATTCCTATATCGAACCTGATTTGACTCTTTGCCTCTCTTTGGTTCATAGTTTTTTATGTGGAACCTCTCTCATAGTGATACTACACCTCTACCTGGTCTATAATCCGAACACTTTTTCCCTTCGAATTCCTCCCTATAAAACTGAAGTCCAAAAGTCTTAATCTCACGGTACGTGACTTTATTCTTTGTCACATCATTCAGACTACTTCTTCCGACTGAACAAAACCTTGTACAATCAGAACCTCTATAAGACTCTTTAGGTTCCCCTCTACAGTTCTCTTCGGACGTGTCTCTGTCGTCTTCTTCGGTAATCACAAGTGGTCCCTCTTTCCTGTCTCCCTCTCTTACTCGCTTCGGTCCCGGTTCTCGACTCGGAACTTCTTAAGGTAGTAGAGTCTTCACCAGTCGTTTGGACTTATGAGGACTCTTCAGTTCAAAGAACCCCCTTGACCCTTTTAACATAACCTAAATTTTCGTGTCTTCACTGGAACCGGTCTTTACAAAATCATCTCACTATCCCTTCTTCGATTTAAGGTCCACCTACTTTTTACTAACGTCCACTCCTCTACCTCTGTGTCCTACACACATTAAGAAAGTTCTTCGAATCGATCTCCCAATCTCGACCTCCCTGTATTTTCTTAACCCAATCAAAATTTTTGACTTAATCAATATATGTTCTGTTACTTTCCATCATGTAGATATTAAGTCACTCAAACCCGAGAATATTTCGACACTTTGGTGGTACATTCCGTCATGTATCTAATAAAGGGAGTGGGGGTCTTTCAAGGGAACATAAGAGAAAGGTTCATAAGGTAGGAGACATTCACTTCCTACAAGACTATGAGAACCAGAACTAAAACTATATTTACTTTGACGTAGCTTACATGAGAAAACACTGACCAAAGAAAATGATCTGTATTACAACTCTAAGTAGGCACAAAGTCCGAAAAAGGCAACCATTCAGAACGGTAGGTCAATGACGAATTAGAAAAGTTGAAAACCAAAATAAAAAAGATAACAGACAAAAATAAAAGTGACTTAAGAGGAATATGTTAAAACAGATGAACGAAAAAATTAGACGATAGAAAAGTCAAAGAATTTAACTTCTGAATCTAGTGACTAAAAAGTTGAAAGAAAAGATTATGTCGTAAATTTTGATATTAAAAGGAGTTTTACTTGAAGTCGACACACAGTGTTAAAAAGAAACGTATAGAAATTAATATACATAAAATAAAGATAAAAAGTGTAACACTGTATTATTATTAGGGTGTGTATAAATTCCATATTTTGAACTAAACATTGATACACATAAGGATACTTTTTAGTGGTGTTGTCTGTAATAGATAGTGAGGGTTTTCAAAGGAACACGGACAAATTTTAATACGGGAAAAGGGTTGGAAATAGAGGTCCATTGAATAAATGTAAAAGGTCTTAAAGTATAAAAAAAATTTTTACACTGAGGAAAACTCTAAATGGGTTTTCAAAGGTGAAAAGTCGATAATGTTCGGAGGTACTTGTAAGTACACATTCAGAAAAAACACCTGCATCAAAAAGTAAAGGAAACTCATCTATGGATCCTCAGTCAATAGACCCACATAAAACACACACACAAGTTGACGGTTCGACAAAAGATGTTACTAACTACTAACATGGTTAAATGTAAGAGTTGTCGTGACATACTTTCAATGTCGACAAGGTCTAGAAGTTATGGTGAATTATACCAACCTAAAAATGTAAAATCGACAAGATTATCCACGGAGGACCATAAAGTATAATATCAAAATTAAACGTAAAGGGATTACTGATCACCACAAATCGTATAAGTACACGAATAAACGGTAGAACTATAGAAAAAAGGGTCAAAATAACTCTATATTAACTGTATGTCGTAAGATATTTAAATTCCATATGTCGTACTACCAAACTGAATGTATAAAACACTTTACTAATGGTGTCATTCAATTATGGGTAGTAGAGTATGTATAGATGTTTTTTCTTTTTTTAAAAAAAGGACTACACCTCTTGAGAATCCAGATGAGACAATTGTCGAAAATTTATATGGTGTGTTCCTGAGGGGATCGTCAGATCACTAATTCTGAAAGACGAAAGTGATGTTCTCCGTACCCAAACCTATGGACCAGTCCCTTTTTCTAGGACACACGACGTCAGTACCGTGTCGGTCCTTTTTTCTTTTTTTTTTTTTTTTGGTGTTGATCTGTCGTCACAATTAATATCCGTAGTTCAACATATAATGTATGGATCACGAAAAAGAATATCGTCCTTTAAATATATCAAACTGGTTTAGAGATGGAGGGTGATGGGAGTGGAAACCAATGATGTTCGACTTAGAAAAAGACAATTAAAACAACAACAACAAAATCTGAGATGAATGTTCATTCTAGTATATCATAAACTGAAAAAAACTGAATAAAGTGAATCGCTTTACACGAGTTCCGAGTAGGTACTACGACGTTTACCGTTCAAAAGGAAGAGAAAAATATTGAATTATTATAACACTCACACACACACACACACACACACACATACATAGAGTGTCGAAATAGGTAAGTAGACAGTGACCTGTGAATCCAACAAAGATACAGAACCGACAACATTTATTACGTCTATAACCTACATTTATAAAGAAACTGTATCTTAAAAGTAAAGGAAACCCATATGAAAGTCGTCACCTTAACGACCCATATACCATCAAGATAAAAATTATAAAATTTCTTGGAGATTTGACAAAGGGTATCACCAACCTTATATTACATGTTAGGACAGTTGTCACATGTTCTCAAGGGCAAAGGGGTGTTGGAGTGGACAAAAAACTACTGTCCATAAGTTTGTCAACACTCCACTATGGAGTAATGTTAAAATAAAACGTAAAGGACTTCCTAATCTCTACGACTCGTGGAAAAGTATGTGGATAACCGGTAGACGTTTAGAAACCTTTTAACATATAAGTACAGGAAACGAGTAAAAAAATTAACCTACTAAACTAAAAAACAATAACTTAATATACTTTAGAGATACAGAACCTATGATAATTTAGGAAATCTATCTATCAAATGTCATAAAAGGAGTAAGACACCCAACGAAAAAGTAGAACAACTAGTAAAGAACAAGGCACGTCTTCGAAAAATGAAACTGTATCAGGTAAAACACCCAAAAAAATTTAAAACATCAAAGACTAATTGCATAGTATAAGTTTTCTTAGTAACGGTTCTGTGTATAGGTCGAAAAAGGACACACACACACACGAAATTCCTCAAAATACCAAAGATCAGAATGTACATTCAAAGATAAGGTAAAACTGAAGTAATAACACTCACCACATTATATCCTGATCAAAGTAAGAATGTACACTCATAGTTTAAAAGGGTTGTGGTAAATGACTTCTCTGATAGGAAGGGGTAACTCATAAGAACCAAGGCAACAGATTGTAAGTCAAGTCAAGTGAGTGAGTCAACACAGCCTGAGAAACACTGGGGTACCTGTGTGTGGTCCGGATGGACAGGTAGTGGTTGAGGGTCTCAAATGAGTTTGAGTCCAGGTAACTCAGTCACTACGGTAGGTTGGTGGAGTAGGAGACAGCAGGGGAAGAGGGTGGAAGTCAACAAGGGTCGTAGTCCCAGAAAAGTTTGCTCAGTCAAGAAGTGTAGTCCACCGGTGTCATAACCTGAAAGTCGTAGTTGTAGTGAGGAAGGTCACTTATAAGTCCTGACTAAAGTAAATCCTACCTGACCAACCTAGAGGAACGTCACGTTCCTTAAGAGTTCTCAGAAGAGGTTGTGGTGTCAAGTTTTCGTAGTTAAGAAACCGTAAGTCGAAAGAAATGTCAGGTTGAGGGTGTAGGTGTGTGCTGATGACCTGTTTGGTATCGGAACTGATCTACCTGGAAACAACCGTTTCATTACTGAGACGAGAAATTATACGACAGATCCAACCAGTATTGAAAGGAAGATTCCTCATTCACAGAAAATTAAAGTACCGACGTCAGTGGTAGACGTCACTAAAACCTCGGGAGGTTTTATTTCAGACGGTAACAAAGGTGACAAAGGGTAGATAAAGGGTACTTCACTACCCTGGTCTACTATACCAGAATCAAAAGACTTACAACTCAAAATTCGGTTGAAAAAGTGAGAGGAGAAAGTGAAAGTAGTTCTCCGAGAAATCAAGAAGAGAAAGACGGGATTCACACCACAGTAGACGTATAGAGTCCAATAACTATAAAGAGGGCCGTTAGGACTAAGGTCGAACACGGAGAAAGTCGGTCCGTTAAGAGTACTACATGAGACGTATCTTCAATTTATTCGTCCCACCGTTATATGTCGGAACTACATGAGGAAAAGGATAAACCTTCGTCAGACAACAAGGTACAGGTCAAGATTGATAACGAAGGACTGGACGTATGTCTAAAGAAGTCTCCATCCAGTCCACCAGACCATAAGGGCAGAGACTTAAGTCTCAAGAGGTGTCAAATAACACTAGGTGTGTCAGTTTCCGAAACCGTATCAGTTATTTCGTCTTTATCTACAAAAAGACCTTGAGAGAACGAAAAAGGTACTAGGTCGCCTACAACCGTTAAACTACAGACCAAGAAGACGGAAAAGACTTTGATCGAACTTATAGATCCTGTACTTCTAGAAAAAACATGTCAATGAGACATATAAGAACGGTGGAAAAGAATTATAGAAGACGAAGACAATTTAGGTATGGTAAATAACTCGGGTAGAAACGTACTTCACAAGGGAACCATAGACATTAAAAGAACTTCTCTAGAGATCAGAAAGGGTAAGACAACAAAAGGAGACAAAGAACCGTGACCAGCGACTCCTTCCGAAAGAATAGAGAGGAACGATAAGAAACCTTGACGTAAGTTTACCCATATAGAAAGGAAAAGAGGAAACGAAAAATGAAGAGAAAAGTGTCGATAAACATTCCGGAGGAGTCTCACGGTAAAACGAAAAAACGTAAAGAAAAAGAACCCCTACCAGAACTAGGGACAGAGGACATGTCACAGTGCTTGGAGACAGATTTCAAGTAGTCCGTGAGATAGTCTAGATCAGGGAATTTAGATAAAGAGTGAAGATGACATATTAGCAATCCCTAAACTAAATCCAGTATGGACTTACCAGATCACCAAAAGGTATAACAGAAGTCAAAATTCAGACTTAAACCGTTATTCCTCAAGTACTAGACTCGGTGTCAGTCGAGGACCAGTACAAAACGACTGACATATCTCGAAGAGGTAAAAACCGAAGTTTCTTATATTAGTTAGTCTAAAACCACAACTGGTAGACCACTACAGGTACACATCTCAGAAGAGAACAAAACAACCTTCTCCCACAAACGATACTGGTCACTCAAGAGAACCGTTTTGAGATTGAAATCAACTGATATACGACCCCAAACAAAGACCGGAGAACTAAAACAAGGAAACTAGTCACAAAGGTTAAAATACGACCATGGTAAGATAAAACTAATGTCATCGAAATATTACATCGAATTTTAGTATTTCATACTACGGAGAACGAGACAAGAAAGAGTCATAACGAAACCGATAAACCCCGAAAAACACTAAGGTATATTTAAGTCCTAAAAAAGGGATTAAGACAAATTTTACAGAAGTCTTAGAAGTATCCTTAACCTAACTTGGATATCCACCGAAACCATCGTAACTGTAAATTTTTTATAATTAAGAAGGTTAGATACTTAAGAAGGTTAGGTAAATAAACACGGAAGAAACTAGGGAAAGTGGTCACAAAATTTCCAAAGTCACATCTAGAAGTGTAGGAACTAATTTAGTAAAGATTCATAATGTAAGAAGAACTATATTACTAGTTACCCTAAAAGAAAAATTCTAATAAAGGACGATTCCATATCTTTGATAAATTCTATTACTATTGAATATACTAAAAAATATAATTAAAAATAACCTCAAATCAATAAAATGTCATAACACAATCAAAGACTACACATCGTCTCACTTAGTCGATATACACACTTATGTAAGGGAGAAGACCCTAAAGGAAGGGTAAATCCAGTGGTGTCTCGTAACTCATCCGAAGGGACTCGAAATATCCAAGAGTAATCAATAGATAAAATATGTATCCCTATGAGAGACGGTCAAGTAGGGTGGAAACACATGCAAAGGGGGAACCACGGGTATGTAAACAAGAGACGTAGACACAAAGATAAAGAAAAAACGTTAATTCTAGTAGATGGTAAAAAGATATAAGATGTATACATACAATTATATGTTATAAACGACAAGAAAAAGACTGAATGAAGTTAGACATACTGTCAGAGATCCAGATCTGTGTAGGGACGTTTAGTGGGTTAAAATAAGGAAAATACCGACTCATCATAAGACAATATGTATATACATTGTAAAAGAAATAGGTAAGTAGACAAGTACCTGTAAATCCAAAGAAGGTACAGGACTGATAATACTTCTGGTGACGTTACTTGTAACCCAACGTACACAAAAAACCTTACTACCAAAAGAGACTCACATACGTCATCCTAACGACCCAGTATACCATCAAGATATAAATCGAAAAATTTCCTTGGAGGTATAACAAAAAGTATCACCGACATGGTTAAAGGTAACGGTGGTTGTCACATTCCCCCAAAAAGAGGTGTGAGATGGGTCTTAAACATCTAAAAGACTACTACCGGTAGTACTGACCATACTCCACTATGGAGTAACATCCAAACCAAACGTAAAGAGATTATTAATCACTATAACTCGTAGAAAAGTACACAAAAAACCGGTAAACACACAGGAAAAACCTCTTTGCAAAGAAATCCAGAAGGTGGGTAAAAAACACACACACACACACATTAACTCGACACTCGACAAATATACAAAATCTCCAATTAAGAAACAGCCAATGAAGTAAACGTTTACAAAGGAGGGTAAGAATCCCAATAGAAAAGTAGAAAAAAATACCAAAGACAACGAGACGTTTTCGAAAATATAAATTAATCCAGGGTAAACAAATAAAGACAAAAATAAAAGTAATGAGGTACGACGACGACGACGATTCAGTGAAGTCAGCACCGACTGAGACACACTGGGGTATCTGCCATCTGGTGGTCCGAGGGGGCAGGGACCCTAAGAGGCCCGTTCTTGTGACCTCACCCAACGGTAAAGGAAGAGGTTACGTACTTTCACTTTTCACTTTCACTTCAGCGAGTCAACACAGGCTAGGAGTCAATGGGGTACCTGACGTCGGAGGGTCCGAGGAGACAGGTACCCTAAAAGGTCAGTTCTCATGACCTCACCCCACCATAACGGAAGAGGTACTCCACGCAGTTTTTTCTAAACGACGTCAAATACAGTTTCTTACAAAACGGACAGAAAAGGTGATTGCCAATACTGGAACCACCAAGTGACCATCTTAAGAGTGGACGGATACAAAAGACGATTCTCAAAATATCACAGACTGAAATATAAGTCCAGAAATTAGGTAAAACTCAAATAAAAACACATAGTATAATCCCTCACAAGACATCTTTGAGATGACTTAAAAATTACCATTAAAACGTGGGATGTTGAAATAACTTAAACAACTACTCTAGATTGTCAAAAAACCACCGTATATATACTAAAAAAGACATAATTTATGGTTTAGTATAGTTGACGTTTATCTTTAAAATAAAGAAGGAAAGATCAAGACTATGAAATCTAACAAGAACGACCAAAGAGACTGATCCTTAAGATCATGATACATTTCATCCTCTCCACCCGTGAACTGAACAAGGAATGGAATCGCCTTTTCTAAAGTTGTAAAGTAGTAACGTATACTAAAATCGACACCTGAAGAGTATATACTGGAAAAAAGTAAATTCATATAAGGAAGATTGAGATTAAATAATTCTCTAAAATAGTACTTACCTACAACTTAAAACAGTTTACGAATCAGAGACAGATAACTTTACTAATACACTAAAAAAAGAAAGTAAGATAATTCTATAATGAGTGGTCTCTGTGTATAATTGTACAGAAAACAATGGGTTTACAATAAATAGTCTCTACAAAGACATAAATGAATGTATTGTTTAGTTGTCGGTGTCCACAAAGACGTCTTTAGGGGACCAGTCATTACTCAATTACATGTTACAATTACATACTATACGTCAATGACTTGATAAGAACGAAGGGACCCCATTTAAGGTGAACTAGTATTACATATTAGGAAAATCACATAACTTCCACTTCCACTTCAACGAGTCAGCACAGGTTGAGAAACGCTGGGGCACCTGACATCGGATGGTCCGAGGAGGCAGGTACCCTAAGAGGTCCGTTCTTATGACCTCACCCAACGGTAAAGGAAGAGGTCCCCTAGAAGGGCTGTGTCCCTAGCTTGGGTCCAGAGACGTAACCTCCGTCTGCGAAATTGGAGACTCGGTGGTCCCATAACAAGTTAAATTAAAAGATTATAAAACAACTCTTAAAAACGTAGACACAAGTGGTCATAATAACCGAATATCAAAAGTATAAAACACCATAGAAAGAAATAGACTAAACGAAAGTCGTACTACATCCGGAGTTTCTTACTGAAACCTTCGTAAGAAAGAGAAGTCAAAAAACCTTATTAAACTCTTCCTATTTGTAATAGGAAATTTACAAGTCACATACATTAAGTAGACACTTCGTTAGACCAGAATCTGAAACTAAACACATAAAGAAAATAATGACTAAATTAATCATCATTAACTCAAGACAAGTGTAAAACATAAAGAAGGAGTAAGTCAGAATCCTCTAACATGAAAAGATCTTTAAGGAGGTAAAGAAGAACCAACAGGTAAAATAACCACATATTAATAAGTCTCATTACAGAATACTAGGACACATCAAGACGTTATAGTTAATATTGAAGAAAGGACCAAAATAAACCTGGGTGAAAGTAAACAAGAATTACTTAGACCAAATTTCAAATAGTCAAAACAAGTAGAAAAATTCTTGGTCGAGAATTAAAGAAAGAACGAACGAAAGAGAGAGGAAAAAAGAAAGTAGAGATAAAGTAAGTAAAGACGAGACTAGAAAGGAGGATGATTGAGGTCCACAAAGAAACATTAATTAAACCTATAATCCAATCCCTAAACCCCTAAAAACAAAGGACTACATCCGAACATAAAGATATTTGAGGGGAGACCCTTGACAAAAAGGACGTAAGGTGTCTAAGACCTGGAAACACAAAAACGAAGACAGAGGTACTCAAAGAAAACAAATAAAGGAAAAACTAAAGAAGTTACTGAGTAAACCAACAAGTCATGGTATGATAAATCGAAGGTACAACCAAAAAAAAAAAAAATTATCAACTAAATATCAAAGTATCGTAACACGAGTCTCTTCTCCGAACCATACTATAGTCAGAAAATTTTAAATGATTCTGAATAAAACACCGGATCGTACACTAGACAAGACCTCACAAGGTACACGTAAACTTTTGTTACATATAAAACGACGAAAACCTATCCTACAATATATATATAGATAATCCGAGTAGAGTACACAATTCCGGACACAAAGGAAAATACAAAGGACATACCTACTAGACAGGTAACTGTATTCACCTCACAGTTTCGGGGACTGGTAATGACAGAAATGACAGTTATAGAAAGAAATATGAACGATTATAAAAGACATAAATAAATTTACGAGGTCAAACACACGTATATTTATATAAGTTCACAATAAATAAGAACAACTTAACTAGGGAAATAGTAATACATTACAGGAAGAAACAGAATCTGAAAAAATAGGGAAGTGAAAGTCAGACACACATCAATCTAGACCTCACTTAGAGAATATCCGTCGTATATAAATGTCTAAAATAAAAACTTAGATAAGTCGGTGAGACAGAAAGGTAACCTTGTAAATCATGCAAATGTAAATTTCATTCATAACTATCCATACACGAATGACGGTAAAATAATTTAACAAACCCCTGACAGGAACAAATAACAAAGGGAGAGGTGAATACTAAACTACTGGTAGAATTACAATATAAACCTAAGGAAATAGAACACACATAGATAATATCTAAAAACCAAACAACAATAGTACTCCAAATATATGTCGTCGTATATGACCACTTATAAATTTCAACTACTACAGAATTCAAACTTGTGTAAGATTTTTGGGACCTCTACTCGTTAGATGGGTTTATTCACAAACATCATTACTGGTATTTTTATGGGTTGTATGAACCTTCTTCTCACTCATTTATGTCCCTCTTAAAATTGTTTCTCAATCCTTTGTCTTCTTGGTTTGCTTCGACTTTTTATATCATTGTTTATTTTTTATGTGATCTTCCTTAGTTGTAATCTAACCAATTCATGTCTCCTTACCTAGTAATTTGACCTTGTGTCCCATCACATTTAGTGGGTTCAACTTGTCTTTTTCTTTTTGTCTTAAATTTTCTTTACTTCTCAAGTCCTTTGGAGAACCTTTTGTAATTATGATTATAAGTATGATTATAAGTGTAATATGTCCAGGGTCTTCCACTTCTCACTGTCTATCCCCGTCTCTTTAATCTTCGTTAATATCGATTTCTGTATGATTGTCCCTTTCCTTTGTCTGTAGATTCAGGTCCTTCTTATCTTAGGGTTTTTTCTAGTTGTGTCTCAAGGTGTGGTTCCATGAATTTCAGTTTTACCGTTTTTAGTTTCTATCACTCTCTTATAATTCCTGTCATTCACTTTTCGTTGACCAATACATATTCCCTTGAGGAGATTCTGACAGTCTTTGACGACTGGTCTTCCCTTACCGTGTTACACACACACTACTTTGTAGTGTGTTGTAGTGTTGTACACACTACTTTCTTTTTTTGGACGTCGGTTATTATGGGATAGGTCGTTCTGAGAGTAAGTCTAAACCTCTCTCTTCAACAAAAAGTCTCTTCCTTTTCGACTTTCTTAAGTCGTGATGATTTAATCGAAAGATTCTTTACAATTCCCCCGAAGAAATTCACTTTTTCTTGTTGATCTTTATACCTTTAATGTTTTCCTTTTTAGAGTAACCAGATTTAGAGTATAGTACAGTTTTTGTAATTTGTACGTCCTTCCTCATTTTTAAGTCTCTAGAAAGAATTACATCCGTAAACAACGATACTTGAAGGAGAATCTTGACGAGAACGATGTGGGGTATTCAAAACCATACATCACAGAGGTAAAAGTAAACAAACTTCTAGTAAAAAAAGGAGAAACTACAGATGTAAGTAGGTAACCAACAAGTCCTTTCAGAACTATAATAGAAACTTCACAGAGAAATATTCAGAAAATAAGAAGATTTTTAAACAATTTTCTTGAAATTAATAATTTTCAAAATTAAATATATTTTAACACATCATGTCTTTTTGAGATCTTATGTCAAAGAATACTTATATATGTAATCATATCTTGTAAAAATGGTAATTACTTAGTTATTACTGAGTAATTGATTTCTGGTGTGAAGTAAGTATAAAGGAATCAGAGAAACCAAGTAATAATTCTTGACTCAACTGAACAGTCTCAAGAGATATATAGGATTAATGTTTTGAAACCGTCTGTGGACGAAACGTTTATAGAATAGGGAACCGAAAATAAAAACATTCAAAAAAAAAAAACTTCTCGTTGTTATAAAACTTAAAATATTAATGTCAAAACACAAGATAAATTCTTAAGAAACGATTTGGATTCCCCAGTGATTCTAAACGAGAATCCAAAAGAATGTCTTCAACGTATCGAAGTAGAAAACACAAAACAACTCCAAAACACGTACTATATTCCCAGTTCCAAGTAATAACCTTGTACACGTCCTTATAAAACAACTCTAATAGGAAAGTGATAACTTAACGGTACCGTAGAAACAACTTTTAGTCAACGGGTCTACACACACCTACATAATAATGACCCTAGTGATAAGACAAGGTGGGTGGATATACAGACAGAAGTCCAATTATTACGTAACAGAACTAATAATGTAGAAATATTATTTAGGTATTTAGTACATTAAAGAAAATCAATGACGACTGTAGTCATAACCGAAAAGAGAGGGAAATAAACATTGAGGAAATATACAAAAATATCCGTCGTATGTCAACTCAAAAGGATAACAAAATTGAGTCAGACTGTTAGACTGTGAAATTAATCCTCCGAATCTGGTAATGTAAATTATACTAATATTTATTACCAACAACAAATTGAGATAATTAAAAATTTAAAAAGTAAGTGTATGCAATAACAAGAAAGAAGGAGAACAAAAAGAAAAACTTATAAAAATTACTAAAGTAAAATAGAATGACCGAATCATAGAGGTGGAAAAACACATATAGAGGTGAATAGTCTATGTGGAAATTGAATCACGATAGAAGGAAGTTCATTGTATCGTAAAATACTTATTTGTTGGAAAGTCGTCATATGAAGAGAGGAGGGGAAAAACAACAACAACAGTATGTAAAATGAATGTATGTTTAAGATGTATCAATGAAAAAACGAAACTTCTCAATTACTTGAAAGATTTAATTTTTTTTTTTTGTGGAAACATAATATCATGTGTATTTTAAATGGGATTAAAAAATCACATCTTAAGTCATCACAATGTATAGTATGAGGTTTTGAGGATCAAGTAGAACGTTTTTGACTTTTGGATTCAGGTAATTTTTTATTAAGGGGTAGGGGAAGAGACACTGGGGACCGTTGGTGTTAAGATGAAAGATAATTAAACTGATGTGATCCATGGATTACATTCACTTTAATATGTGATAAACGGAAAAACAATGACCGAATATAACGAATTGTATTACAGGAGTTCCAAGTAGGTGCAACATCGTACAATAGTCTTAAATAAGGAAAACTCATTATAAGGTAACCTATATACATTGTTCAAAGTGAATATGTAAATAATTTATTTCGTTGAACCCAACGAAGGTGGAAAACCGATAACACTTATTACGACTATATTTGAACCCACATGTCTATAGAGAATTTCTAAGACGAAAGTCAATAAAACCTATAAGTGGATTTACACCTTAACGACCTAGTATATAAAGAAAATTAAAGAACTCCTTGGTGACATGATAAAAAGGTATCACCGACGTGATAAAATGTAGGAATGGTCGTCAAGTGTTCTCAAGGAAGTTACAGGAACGGTTAAAAAACACAACAAAAAAAAAAAGATATCACTAGTAGGATCGGATTACAAATAATTTACTATAGAGTAACACCAAAACTAAACATAGAGGGATTTATAATCACTACAACTGGTGTAAAAGTACACGAGTAATCGGTAAACATTTAGAAAAGACCTCTTAATAGATAAGTTCAGGAAATGGGTAAATAATAATAATAAAATGAAAAGGGTAGGTGTAAAATATATAATTTTTTTCAATATATTAATGTCATATCTGACCTTATGTGTCCAAACCCTTGTTTGTGTTAACTACAAAATATTCGTTTGTCAATTTAACCTCTCACTTCTTTATACACCAATAGGTAATTTAAAGTCATACAAAACCCGTAGTCAACTATGCAAAATGTCTCAATTGTACCATTTTATCAATTTATCACCAGTTAACTTTCTCGAAGATCATGTAACGACAAGTCATCTTGAAAGACACCACTACCTGTCCAAGATATAGACGTGACAGGTCATGTCATCGGTAATAGGTGTACACCGATAACTCGTGAACTTTACACGGAAAGTACTCTGACACCTATGGGTAAATAATTCACTATCAGAAAAACAATAACATCTCCTCAATAAAGACATAAAAGTTATAATTGTCTATATACTAGAAGTTTATAAAAGACATCCCCGGAAAAATGAGACAACTAATAAAGGAAACTCCATTAGGCTAAAGAAAAAAATTGAAGACAAACGGACAAGAAAACCAAAGTATAGGTTCTTAAGTGTTGGTTTAGGTCACCGTACTCGTCAAGGGGGTGTAAAAGAAGATTATCAAATGTCAAAATCCCATATGTAAATCCAGAACTGGTTTAAACTCAATTAAAAACACATAATATACTTTATCTCTGTGTCAAAGTAAGAATACGTACCTCTATAGATCAAAAGGTCAAGTCAAACAACTTCTCCGGCATAAAAGGATCACTTATCTGAACTGTAGGAACAGTTTGTAGTAATCTGAAATATACGTTCCCAAATAAAATCCCGAAAGATATGTAGGTATAATGTGATGAAACTAATGGTATCTGAATATTATTTTAAACTTTAGGTCTTCATACTCTGACAGTTAACAACAATAAGTAACTAACAGATAAACACAAGGGAACTCTAAGGTATATTTATAATCGTACTGGATAGAGACATTTTTACGGTAACCTCAAAACTATTTCTAGTATGACTTAGACATCTAGAGAACCTCATCATAATTATAGAATTATTATCATTCAGAAGGTTAGAAACTGGTGTCTTATAGGAAGGTAAAAAAAAAACGGAAATTGATAAAAGTAGTCAAAAAAAAATTACATAAATAAAATTAACCTCCGAGTAATGAAATGTTATAACACCACCAAAAACGGTATGTAAGTGTCCTTAGTCGGTACCCACATGTGCACAAGGGGTAGGACGTGGAGGGAGGGTGGAGGGAGGGGTAGGGAGTCCCAGTAGGGTCAAGAAACTGCAAAAACCACATTTTGACAAAGTGAAGGAACCAATGAAAATAAGGAGTCAACAATAAGTCAACGATTCAGCGGAGGCTGAGAAACGGTGGGGTACTATCGTGTAGTTCGAGGACAAAGGAAGTGATAGAGAACCTCAAACGAGTCTAAGTACAGGTAACTCAACGAACTACGGTAGGTTGGCAGCGTAGGAGACGACGGGACAAGAGAGAGAAGACAGAAAGGGTCGTAACTCCAGAAAAGGTCACTCAACCGAAAAGTGTAATCCACCGGTTTCATAATCTCGAAGTCGTTGTCGGTAAGGTCACTTGTAAGTCCCAACTAAAGGAAATCTTAACTGACCAAACTAGAGAGACTTCAAGTCCCCTGAGAGTTCAGAAGAGGTCGTGGTGTTAATTTTTGGCAGTTAAGAAGTAACAAGTCGGAAGAAATACCAAGGCGAGAGTGTAGACATGTAGTAATGACCTCTTTCGTATGAAAACTGATATACCTGGAAACAGCTGTCTCACTACGGAGACGTAAAATTACGGAGACAGATCTAAACAGTATCGAAAGGAAGGTTCCTCGTAGAAAATTAAAGTACCGACGTCAGTGATAGGTACTTCTTGTGACTCACGGTTTCTTAACTACGAAAACTTGACACCACGACCTCTTCTGAGAACTCTCAGGGAACCTGACGTCCCTCTAGTTCGGTCAGGTAGGATTTCCTTTAGTTGGGACTTACAAGTGACCTTCCTGACTACGACTTTGAAGTTATGAAACCGGTGGACTACGCTTGTGGACTGAGTGACCTTTTCTGGGACTACGACCCTTTCTGACTTCCGTTTTCCTCTTCCCCTGTTGTCTCCTACTCTACCAATCTTCCGTAGTGGCTAAGTTACCTGTACTTAGACTCGTTTAAGATCTACTGTCACGTTCTGTCTCCTCGGACCGTACGACGTCAACCTGTGCTGAACCGGTGACTTGTTTCAGTGACAGGTGTCACTAAAATCTCGGGTTCCTTTATTTTGGATAGTGACGAAGGTGAAAAAGGGGAAGATAAACGGTACTTCACTACCTTGGTCTACGATACTAGAACCAAAAAACTTACAATTCAAAGTTTGGTCGAAAAATTTAAGAGGAGAAAGGGGGAGTAGTTCTCCGAGAAATCAAGGAGAAGTGAAAGGTGGTAAACTCATCATAGTAAAGGTATAGACTCCAACAACTATAAAGAGGGTCGTCAGAACTAAGGTCGAACACTAAGTAGGTCGGACCGTAAAACATACTACATGAGACACATCTTCAATTTATTCGTCCCACTGTTATATGTCGGAACTACATGAGGAAAGGATTAAACCTTGGTCAGTCAACAAGGTACAGACCAAGATTGACAACGAAGAACTGTGTGTCCAAAGATTCCTCTGTCCATCCCAGAGAACTTAAAAGGTCAAGTGACACTAGGTATGTCAGTCTCCGAAAATCGTATCAGTCACTTTGTCTTCATCTACAAAAAGTCATGAAGTGAGAAAAACTATAAACATTAAAAATTTTAAAGAAACTCTTACAAATAATCATCATATATCTTTGTGTTGACTAAAATACACACAACTAAAATATAAAACGTTGAAACGGTTTAACTAAATAGGACTAACACCTTGAACATCCCAAAAGATTATGTATGTTTTATTACAGTAGACACTTCCCTCTATTAGAAGGAAGATGAAAAACTAAACCTACGGAAAATAAAAATAAGGGATCGACGAGACTGGCCTTGGACGTCTCATCCATGTTCACTTGTAGGAACAGGAAACACTAGCATTTCCCTTTCGAAAGTTAGAAAATGGTAACTCAGACGACAATCGACAACCGAACAGTATATAACGAAAATAGTACAACTTCATCTTAGGAAGAGAAGGAACAAATTAACAAAAATTAGTACTTTCACACAACTTAGAACGGTGTCTAGGGTTCCACAGAGTTCCCCCACAATCGGACGACCACCCGTCCCGGTTACAGACCGCCATACACTCCCCCACCTCCCACTCCCGCGTCCCCAGCGTCCTCCCCTCATAACCACCGACCCGACCTAGGACGGTATCGCCCGACGTCCCCAGGACCCGACCATAGTCGGGTGACCACCTACCCCGACCCAAGGTCCCAGAGACAGACGTTCCGGGACCCCTAGGTGTCGATCACGGAGACGGGAAGATACCCCGCCCCGACACAGGGTCCCACCGACTTCCGAGTCCCAGAATTCCATCGGACGGACGATCACTACCCACCCCGAAACAGGACTGGCTCGTTCAACGAACCGGACTCCGAAGGGTCATGACCCCGACTGTCCGACCACCCACCCCGACACAAGGTCACAATTATTCGATCTCCTATTAAGACTTCACTACGAAGGGTCGTAGTCACAGGTGTACTATCTCGTCCGAGGTGTTTACCGAAGACGGTTACGGATACAAGGTTCCTACTTGAAGTCAACGGAGGACCCACTAGACGTCCATCCAGACTGGGTCGAGGAAAGTTTTTAATGACGGAGAAGGGACCCAGGACGTCGTACACTCCAAAATGCACACGGGAAATCTTCGACTCAGAGGTAAAGGGTGTGGACACAGGGGACTTTCGGGGTGACCAGAAGTTTCGGTTTAAATCCCCGAACAGAAGGGTCATGTTCTGAGGGGTCCGGTCCCTCGGGTTACACCCCGAATCTGAGTAACGAGTCTCTTGGACACATTGACATTACTAGGAGGGTAAACACCCAAAGACAGACTCCGAAACCCAGAACTGTCATGACGTGGATACGAGGAAGATGTAGAACGATACCAAGGAAAAAATATAGGAATCAACCTTTTCTAGAAAAGACAATCTAAGACCAGAAAGAGTAATTATCGACATTAAAACCACACGGACACCTTCCTCCACCCGGGTCCTAGAAAGATGAGACGGTAGAACCGTCGTTTTAGAATCGATGAGAGTTCAAAATTTTATTTTTGAGATGATTATAAATGGTGTAATGAGAAAGACTATGAATTCACACATACATCTAAGTCTAAAAGAAGACCATAGTAAAGGGAAAACGTACTTTCCACAGGAAATTGTAAAAAAGGTTCATGTTCTGGAAGGATACGAATTACTAAAGATGATTGAACAGAAATTTCAAGTGACCAGGAAAAAGAGGTAATAGGTTCAACGATGTCTCGAGTAGGTCACCTAAAAATGGTGTTAACGTTTGAACCAGAAGGAACAGTATCCGTCACCGACTTAAGAAAAGAGTCGAGAAATTTAGAGTCGACAGAGAGTATCCAAGCATCCTCAGTATAATAAATCCACAGACGTTTCCTAAACTCCCTAAAGGATGGACCTTTCAAGATGGTAACACCGTCGTGACGACAGGGAAGGAGTCGGGTCATACTGACGATGAAAAACGAAACCCAAATAGGGAACACTTGGTACTTTACTTTTTACGAAAGTCTTCGGTCAATTTACACCTAGAGTTGGTCATACGAAAGTTCCTAGTATTGGTGGAGGTCAAAGACGAATGATGACTACTGTAGAGACGAAAGTTTAGATTCGATGTAACAACCTTAATTTTGGTTCAACAATAAAAAATTTACAAAAAATTTTACCATCTTCGCACTCGTAACAATTTTGCAAAAATTTGGATTCAAAAATAACAACTATATTAAAAAGATAATTTTATGACATTTCTTATGTACCCTAAAAAAGGAAAACGTCCTATATCGTTTACTTCTTGTGTTTTTTTAACTTCGTAATTTTAGTCTTTTGTTCTTCGATCTTTTTGTTTTTCCTCTTAATTACTATCCTAAATTCTTTGTCAATTTTAATTAACTACAAAATTTTTCCGTCTTCCACTCAAATAGGATTTGTTTCAATTTTATTTAACACCTATACTAAACCGAGAAAGATGATTCTGTAAATCCATAAAGAAGAAGTCCATATCAAAAATAACGGTACGAATCAGTGTTTTACAACAGATATGTAACTACGTTCATTTAATCCTTACAAATGATCAAGACAAAGGTATGTCATACCTATGAGGGATTGATTTCTTTTATGGTCTATATTTTTTATTTTAATAGAATTTTTCCCTAGTCAAACGGAGAACTTTAGAACTCTCACTTTGACTAAAGTTTGGTGAAAATAACACCAGTGGTGTGTTCAAATGGATCACCAATTCTCCTACACTTAAGTACAAAAACGATGACAGTGGAAAACGTTTCTAATCCATAATGTTGTGACGGGTCCAACCGGTCACCCGTTCCAAAAATCACCGATTAGTGACTTATATTAATAATAAATTTGGACAAATAACATTAATCTTAATATGTAAAGATATTGTCTTGAGTCGTAATATGTATGTGAACGTGTTTAAAGGATAACAAGACACTAGACGAGAATTATGATTTAATCTGTTACAACTAAAGAGATTTGTGTCTACGTATAACTTCGACGGTTCTACGACAGAAAGTGACTTCTCCTTAAATACTTCCGTGAACTCACCCCTTTAATTTCACTAGATGAACATTTGGAGGTCACACACCACCTATATGAGAATTTCATTTAAATCTAAACCCCTATATTTTCACTATGAATTAATAATCTTTACAAAATATTTTATTTCGTTGTCTTTAAATTGAAAGCTAAGACAATAGAAAGCATACTGGAAGATCGGGGAAAGTCGACGTATACTTATCTTTTATAAAATACGAGATCTCTGAATCGAAATCAAACATTTACTACAAATGGACTCTCTTTGACAAACATACAAGAATAACGATATTGACGTAATCCATTATTTCGTGAGACATGAAAAGAGGAGAATATTATTCTTGTCAGAAGGGACCGGTTTAGTTCCTTCACTTCAAGGGATTTGTCTTTGTATCTTCACCATACTTCTCAAATCAGAGAACCCAACAAAACTATCTATATCCATAGATATACATTGTCTTTTTAGGTTTGAAAAACCGGTTGAGTTATATACCTCACAAAATATTTTAAGTCTAGAAGTTAAAATAGTCATGTTTTGGTCATCACTAACTTTCGTTTGAACGTCAATTTTCATAATTAAAAATTTTCTTTTGTTTACAAAAGAATATTGACAAATATTTACTATTTAATGTCTTTACAAAATCTTTTAGGCCTCTGTTACCTCCTCAGGATGAGTGACTTGAGATTTTGTCTTCAGTGTGACTGTGGATCACCATTGTGTGTTTTCTTGGGTCCAAAATGGTTTAGAACAGCCATAGTAAAGAGTGTTTAAAGCGAGGAAAAGACTATACGAAAAGATTTGAGAAGTGGTTCGTATAGTTATAGTAGGAGTAAAAACTTATGAGGGATGTTCTTTTTATAAAACACCCAATGAAACTTACGGTCTTATAAAGTTATTTATAAGAATTTTGATTCTCGATATCTATTCAAATATCAATAAAGATTATATTATTTTAATCATTTTATAAAAAAGACATCAATACTGAATGATATGTATATATGAATTATAAGAATCTGACTGGACTACAGGACAATCTTGCACAGTATCCTTAGACCTGAGAAGACGAAATGATACGATTCATGATGACGAGACTACCTGACTTACCCTTAGTTAAATTAGGTGTGACATGGGAGGATGGGAACAAAACTTTGTCGGGACGTCATATACTCCCTCATACTCCCTCCTTTACTCGAAGCGGTCTAATACGTTCCCTGACCGAGAACGTAGTCAAGATAGAGATCAGTCGATTGAAGTTAGAAAGTCCTTTCTTAGGTCCACATCTCAATTCAGTTGATTGGAATTAGGGAAATTTTGTTTTAATTTGAATTTATAAATGAATAGATTTCTTATTAAATCCAGTAAACCTCGGTGATCCTAGATTTCCTATTTTAGCAAAATCCAATAGTCCAAGAGGGTAAGGTGTCAATAAAACGATGTGTTTATGGATTTGGGATTCTGAACGAGTCTTAAATATCAGATCAAATAAATAGTTAAGGTATACCGAAAACAGTAATTATATAGTAAAACATAAGTAAGATTGGTTAATCTGATAGTCCAGGATACCTGTCCAATGTTTCGTCCGCTGGACCCAAACTAGGGACCCAGTCCTTCTAGGGCACCTCTTCCTTTACCGTTGGGTGAGGTCATGAGAACGGACTTTTTAGGGTACCTGCCTCCTCGGACCATCCGATGTCAAGTACCCCAGCGTTTCTCAGCCTGTGCTGACTCACTGAAGTGAAATTAAAGAGTAAAGAAAGAGGAAGGAAAACGTGTTTTGTTTTATATGTGAACTAAAAAAACTAACTTATTTCATAGTTTACCGTATTAAAGACATAGACTTCCCATCTTTACAATGAACTCAAGTGTACAAATACACCAGACTTTGGCAATAAAAATATCAGTATTCCACAATAAAGTCTATCGTTTAAAAGTATACATAAGAGACCTTCATTATAAGAAAAATTTTATTTCCCAATGGATCAATATATGACATTGGAGGACAATGTCTCGTCTAGAGTCTGAGGCAAGTTCGAATACAGATAGTGATGGCAATGTCTATTGTTCCGACAGGACACATAGTGGACGAAACCACAGGTCGTATAGTGTAAACGAAATCAAAATTTGGAGAATGTGACCTCTTGTCTTGGAGATTTTAAATTTATGTCTTTAAGGTCGAGTTTAAATTATCTTTCACGGTTCTGGTTGAGAGAGTAAAACCTCTACAAGTTAATGATTGAGTGTATTGTAACGACGAAACATTGTCGTTCTTCCCTCACTTTGGGTCCGGGAGACTTTAGGATTGTGGTACAGAAGGGGGTGAGAATCTCCGATACTTAATTTAGAGTGAATGAAATCCCTCTATAGGATCATCAAAACATCGCACAAGAAACTCTTCAAAATCAGAAAGAAGAAGTTGTTAACGTAAATATGTAGGAACAGCAGAAACGACGGTGACGGTAAGGAGGTCAAGTGCAACGATCTTTACATTTATCTTGAATGACGGTATTTTGTGTAATTAGAGAATTCTTACACCGTTTGTTTTGATAAGAACGTCCTTTAATTCTATTTTGACTATCTATTATATAGAAACTATAAGAATATAATACATATATTATATATATAATGACAGTACGAAGGAAATTTCAATGTTCCTTTTATCAATACTGACTATCATTCCTTCGTTCATGTATAAAAGTCCTGTTCAGTAGAAGTAATGGTTCTTTTTTCCAAGTTTCTTCACTAAAGGGTTAATTAAGTTGTTTATAAATAACTCACGAATGGTATGGGGTCTACAACTTCCGTTGAATGTTACATTCTGGTTTTTTTCTTTCCATCTATTCGTGATGTCCTTGTCGATTTTCTATTCGTGACGGTATATATAATTCAAAGAATCTCGGACACACTTCATGTTCTCGTCGTCGTTTACAAGGGCGTTTTCTTGGTCATAAAAAGTCCCTTTACAAGACTAACTATTGGTGTGGTTTGAAGACTCGGCACTTTTATGTCTTCTCTACTGATCGAAATTGAGTAAAATCCCGAATTTTCTTGAGTCTCTTTATGTAGGTTTATTCTGAAAATTTACCCTTTCCTACGATTTCCGTCCGGTGACTTTATTACTACTTAAAGACGGTTCTTAATGAAATCAATTTTATCATAATTATGAGGTTGAAAAGAAACTTTATTAGTCAAATTCAGTATATTTAGTCTTTCGTCCTACAGACAGAAAAGACGATGTTACTCTCCATTCGACGAAGATGTAGTGGATTATAAAGTAATAACCTACTTTTATTCTTACGATCCTGTGTTGGTATAGGTTACGGTCAATTTGAACCTTAACGAAGAGACAGATGATAGTACAGTCTACATGATGTCTTAATCTTCATAGTGACTGTCGATTAACTCTTCTATGAAAGTGGGTACAATGATGACTTAGTTTCCCATCTTAAGGAGAATTTATAAAATAGAGATTCTACTTTGTCCCATTGTCTTAGATGATATCTTAGTGATATAGACTTAAAAAAATTCTGACATAAAGATTCCGATTTCCCAGTCTACACCAGTGTTGTCCTGATCCAAAAACGGTTCCCTTATTCGTTTTCACAGGATACCGTCAAAAGTCCTTAGTCAGAATGTAGAAGACAGGGAAGACGTGAAGAAGGTAGACGACGAACTTTGTACCGATACTTCCAATTCTCGGTTAAATTTGGTACTTCTACTCCCGATATGGGATGTCCCCGGTATTGTTTTGGGTCCTCCTCGGACCCAAGGACTTCTGATACTGATTTCGGAGTCAAAGATCTGAAGGTACACTCTCTTGTCATTTGCTAGAGAATTCGGTGACAATTGAACTCTGAGACGACGACGACGATTCAGTGAAGTCAGCACAGGCTGAGACACGCTGGGGTATGTGCCGTCGGATGGTCCGAGGGGGCAGGGACCCTAAGAGGTCCGTTCTTGTGACCTCACCCAACGGTAACGGAAGAGGTCACGTACTTTCACGTTTCACTTTCACTTCAGCGAGTCAGTACAGGGTGAGAATCGCTGGGGTACCTGACGTCGAATGGTCCGAGGAGACAGGTATCCTAAAAGGTCCGTTCTCATGACCTCACCCCACGGTAACGGAAGAGGTTGACCTCTGAGATGAACATCTGTTTGTGGTAGGATTGACTAGATAAGGAAGATTGCCCCCACATTCTTTCAATGGATTGCAACACTCCTTTCGAGTTGACGATCTAAAAACAGGCCAACACGCGTACCAGAGATTACACCCGAAAGGAGGAATCCATCTGGTGTAATTGGTAGATGGTATTTGTTTTGAAAAATATCATTTAATCCCATTTAAAAAATCTTTCTATACTTTGGTCAAACAGATACTCCCGTTGAAGACTTATCGAGACCACCATCTTTCATAGAGGACCCATCAAAGTCTAAAACAGATTGACCTAAATAAAATCTTCATCTATCGATAATATCCTCATAGATACTTTAGAATTTTTTTTTTTTTTTCTCGTAACGGAATGTCCTAACATATTACTTTATCTAAGTACTAAGATACTTGTACTTTGAGGTAGGAAAAGGAATCCGGTTCCGTCTTTACACTGGGTCAGAGTGACTATGGTTATTTTGATTGGGGTGTCGAAGTAAAACCCTTTTATGTGTAAAAAAAGTTTTAATTCTATATTTAAAGAATCTTTTCTTAGATACCGAATCCATTATAAAAGTATAAAGAAGGGAAATATCGACAGAACCATTGAAGGGTTCGTCAAAAGACTAATCGAGAGATTCGGTGCTCTATCCTGTCAGTGACCAAGACGGAGAAAGATCCGTTCCTCATAAGTTTCGAAAGACAAGTTAAAGTCTTCGAAAATTTAAAAGACAGAGGAACTAGTGAAACGAGACTGTAACTATTAGTGGGAATGACTAAGTTGTTTGTAAATGATTCATAAAAGACGAACGGTCCTTTTTACGATCCACGAAAAATTTTAGAGGGAATTTCCAATGTTAGTTTCTATGTCTTAACTCTAAAAATAGGTAATCCTTAGGTGAACCAATTCGTCCTCCTCCTGTATTACTCAAAAATGAAGTACGATTGACCATCGTCTACCTGATCTTAGTGTTCCTCTGGCCAATCTTCTGTTAAAGTCATCAAGTGTCTTACTATTATTTACAGATTTAATACTTCTCTTTACCTAAATTATTCTCAATACCATCTTGACCTTAGTTATCCTAAACTACCGATTTTTAATAATCCATTCTTTACCCTTCTTAGGTCTTACTAAGGTTCCATTGTCGTATAAGTGAATCAGTGGGTGGACGGACAGAAATTGGTTCTAAGTCCGATGTCTTTAACCTTTTGTAAACAGACAGACGATGAAAGAAAACCTCTCGAATTAAGATTCCGTGGTGTTCTAAAAGTTGATACAGGAAAATTCGTAGACCTTTATGCTGTTGTCTTGATTCTGGACTAGTTCGTATGTCCTCTCGGTTTTTAACGTGGAGTTCAGAGGGTTGTGAAGTACATCGTCTACTTTGTGTGTCCCGACTAGAGTCGAAAGACACCGTAGGTCGACAAGAGGACCGGTAAGGAACCAGGACAGTTACAAAAAGACGGTGAACATGGAGGATACAAGAGGTTCGGAGTCAGTGACCGGGAGACTACCGAAGAGTATTATATAATAAACCTTCTTATTAGAATCAAACTTTGACACCCAATAATTACGGTCCTTACGAAAAGATTCTTTTCGACTGGATTCAAAAGAAGACAAGTTAACGGAAGTCCTTAAAGTTGAACGTAAAGATTGATTTATACTGATTTTGACTTCAGTCAGGTAGAAAAACGAGGTCAAGTTTTGTATTGTCGTGAACATAAGGAACTCAAAGAGTATAAACTTTGGAACTCTCAATAAAACTATGGAAGGAGGTGAGATGGGATATACTTTCACTTTCACTTCAGCGAGTCAGTACAGACTGAGAAACACTGAGATGGGATATACCAGGTTCTTTTTTTTTTTAGTGTGTTCAGAGTAGATAAGTAGGAAATTTTATAAATTTGAGAAGGGAAAGAGGAAGGTGACGAGACGGTTGGATGAGGTCCGGTAGCAGTGAAGTTGAGAATTCCATGATGAAAGTGGACAAAAAATTAATTAATAAAATTAACGTCCGATTAATGTTATAACACCACCAAAAACGGTATACAACTGTACTGAGTCGGTGTCCACATGTACACAGGGGGTAGGGCTCGGGGCGGAGGGTGACGGGAGGGACAGGGTAGGGAAACTCAACAGGGTTTACGTAGTCGAAACTCACGGGACAAAGTACGTAACTTGAACGTGACCAGTAGACTAAGTGTATACCATTATATGTACAAAGTCACGATCAAAGAGTTCAGTAGGGTGGGAGAGGGAGAGGGTGTCTCAGGTTTTCAGACAAGAAATATAGATACAGAGAAAACGACAGAACCTATATCCCAGCAGCAATGGTAGAAGGATTTAAGGTATATATACGCAATTATATGATATAACCACAAAAAGAAAGACCGAATGAAGTGAGACACATTATCCGAGGTCAAAGCAGGTGGAGTGATCTTACCTAAGTTTACGTAAACAAAATTATCGACTCATTACGAGGTGACACATGTACATGAGAAAGAGAACAATTTCTCGTATAATGTTATTGGTCAAAGATGACATAGTACCGGTCTGAGGAGTCGGATAGTAAGTCCAAAGAGGTACACCATTAAGATATTCGACGGTTGATTCTTATCGGAAGGACAGAAGAAAATAAGTAAAAAATACATAAAGATCTATTTAGGTGTATTTACTTCACTTCAACGAGTCAGCACAGACTGAGACACTGGGATACCTAACATCGGGTGGTCCGAAGAGGTAGGTACCTTAAAAGGTCCGTACTCATGAGCTCACCAAACGGTAAAGGAAGAGTCCCCTAGAAGGGCTGGGTCCCTAATTTGGACCCAGAGGGCACGATGTCCGTCTACGAAACGGTAGACTCGGTGGTCCCTTAAAGTATCAAGACGGTATTTACATACCGTGATAATCATATAGTGTGACAGTGGAAGATGTTTACAAATATAAATTCTTTGTATAAGAATCATATCATCATATATGTTAGTTCAGAAACTCCACAGATCTGGAATAAAAGAAGACGATCTAATTTTCGATGGTCTTACTCGAAATAAATAAAACCAAAGGAGTCGTCTTACGGATCGTTTACTCATAGACGACTAATATTCTCATAAACCCCTAAAGAAAAACAGGTGGTAAGTCCTTTTAGTAATGCTATAATTATATAATTAGGGTCGAGACGGTGAATTGAACGATACTGTGGAACCCATTGTATATAGTAGAGAGTTCTAAGTCAATGTCAAGAAATTTTACCCCCATCATTGTCATGGATTGAGTGTCCCAACTTTCAATTTTCAATAACTAAACGAACATTACTTATATCTTATCACTTACTGTATTCTTTTGTTATTTACAATCAATAACAATGAGGTGAAGATAATGATGAATTTTTATAAATGGTGTACGAAATAGTCGTGAAAAGTATAAATCTCGAGAAATAGAAAGGTTTGTGAATATGTAATAGAATGAACGAAGAATTTCCTCATAAAGTCAAGATACCTACTTTGTATCTGTAAAGTTACACAGGTTCAGTGTTTGGATCGAAGGAGTGGTTGAGAATTTATGTGTAAAGGTTCATTCTTTAAAAGGGGACCCGGAGTTTTAGATACACCTGTTTTACCTTAATATATAGATGGGGAAGTTTTAGACGAAAAGAAGTATGTAGAAGCATGTATGTAGTGGTGAGTGAGTGACTTATACCTTCACACATTGTCGTAATGAATAATCATCATCTACTCTTTCCGACCCGACCTTCTTCGTGTTCGACCTTAGTTCTAACGGTCCTCTTTATAGTTATTGGAGTCTATACGTTTATTGTGGTAGCAATGCCATCTTTCACTTCTCCTTGATTTTTCGGAGAACTACTTTCACTTTCTTCTCTCATTTTTTCAACCGAATTTCGAGTTGTAAGTCTTTTGCTTCTAGTACCGTAGGCCAGGGTAGTGAAGTACCCTTTATCTACCCCTTTGTCACCTTTGTCACAGTCTGAAATAAAAAACCCCGAGGTTTTAGTGACGTCTACCACTGACGTCGGTGCTTTAATTTTCTGCGAATGAGGAACCTTCCTTTCAATACTGGTTGAATCTATCATATAATTTTTCGTCTCTGTAATGAAACGGTTGATTCCAGACAGATACCGATACAGACCGATACCAAAAAGGTCACCAGTACATACCTACACTCTCAACCTGACACTTCTTTCGACTCGTGGCTTCTTAACTACGAAAACTTGACACCACAACCTCTTCTGAGAACTCTCAGGGAATCTGACGTTCCTCTAGGTTGGTCAGGTAAGACTTCCTCTAGTCAGGACCCACAAGAGACCTTCCTTACTACGATTTCGACTTTGAGGTCATGAAACCGATGGAGTACACTTCTCAACTGGGTAACTTTTTCTGTACGACCCTCCCTAACCCCCGTCCTCCTCTTCCCCTGCTGTCTCCTACTCTACCGACCTACCGTAGTGACTGAGCTACCTGCACTCAAACTCACTTGAGGCCCTCAACCACTACCTGTCCCTCCGGACCGCACAACGTTAAGTACCCCGGCGTTTCTCAGTCTGTGCTGACTCGTTGACTTGACTTGACTTAGGAAGAGAGTTGAGAAGTCTAGATTAACCAGTGGCTCTGGGTAGTTAAAATTAAAGGATGGTGAAGTGACTACCTAAGGAAGAGATAAGTGTTCCCAAAAGTAGTGGGGAGAGACCCTATTAACATTATTGAAGGACTTCTTGATACTTGCCTCCAAACATTGTGATGTCCTCCGTCCTCTGGTTTTGGTAGGTGTTCCTTTCCTTTACGTTGTTCCGTTTTGCCAATGGACTCCTCCGGAATGTTATCGACTCTTTTCACTTTCCGTTTCCTCTTTTCCTTTCTATGTGGGTAGACTTCCGTCTCAAAGTTTCTGATCGTCCCTCTCTACTATTTCAGAATTCACTTGTTACGTTTCTTTATCTCCTTTTGTTGTCTTACCCTTTCTCATCTCTCTAGAGAAGTTCTTTTAGTCTCTATGGTTCCCTTGTAAAGTACGTTTCTACCCGTGTTATTTCCTGTCTTTACCATACCTGGATTGTCTTCGTCTTCTATAATTCTTCTCCACCGTTCTTATGTGTCTTCTTGACATGTTTTTTCTAGAAGTACTGGGTCTATTGGTACTACCACACTAGTGACTGGATCTCGGTCTGTAGGACCTTACGTTTCAGTTCACCCGGAATCCTTCTTTATGATGTTTGTTTCGATCACCTCCACTACCTTAAGGTCAACTCGATAAAGTTTAGGACCTTCTACTACGACACTTTCATCACGTCAGTATACGGTTGTTTAAACCTTTTAAGTCGTCACCGGTGTCCTGACCTTTTCCAGTCAAAAGTAAGGTTAGGACTATGAGTTTCTTACAAGTTTGATGACGTGTTGACGTGAGTAAAGTGTACTATCGTTCCATTACGAGTTTTAGGAAGTTCGGTCCGAAGTTGTCATACACTTGGCTCTTGAAGGTCTACATGTTCCACCCAAATCTTTTCCGTCTCCTTGGTCTTTAGTTTAACGGTTTTAGGTGACCTAGTATCTTTTCGTTCTCTCAAGGTCTTTTATAGATGAAGGCGAAGTAACTGATGCATTTCGGAAACTGACACACATAACATTGTTTGACCTTTTAAGAAGTTCTCTTATGGTCTGGTGGACTGGACGGAGGACTCTTTAGACATACGTCCAGTTCTTCGTTGTCAATTTTGACCTATATTTTGTTACTTGACCAAGTTTTAACCCTTTCCTCATGTAGTCCGACATATAACAGTGGGACGAATAAATTGAAGACATGTCTCATGTAGTACGATTTACGACCCGACCTACTTCGTGTTCGACCTTAGTTCTAAGGGTCCTCTTTATAGGTATTGCAGTCTATACGTCCACTGTGGTGGAATTACCGTCTTTCACTTCTCCTTGATTTCTCGGAGAACTACTTTCACTTTCTCCTCTCACTTCTCGACCGAATTTTGAGTTGTAAGTTTTTTGTTTCTAGTGTCATAGACCAGGGCAGTGAAGTACCGTTAATCTACCCTTTTGTTACTTTTGTCACTGTCTGATAAAAAAATCCGAGGTTTTAGTGACATCACTGACGTCGGTACTTTAATTTTCTACGAACGAGGAACCTTTTTTTCGATACTGTTTGGACCTGTCGTATAATTTTTCGTCAAGTGGCGAAACGATTATTACTAGACGTATAAGTTTCGATACCTAAAAAGGTCATCAGTACATGTCTACACTTCTAACCTGATATTTCTTCCGACTCGTGGTTTCTTAACTACGAAAGTTTGACACGACGACCTCTTCTGAGAATTCTTAGAGATTCTTTTGTTCCTCTAGTTTGGTCAGTTAGGATTTCCTTTTAGTTGGGACTTATAAGTGACTTTTCTGATCACGACTTCGACTTCGAGGTTTGAAATCGGTGGACTACACTTCTTAGTTGAGTGACCTTTTCTGGGACTACGACCCTTTCTGACTCCCGTCCTCTTTTCCCGCTGTCTCCTACTCTATAACCTACCGTAGTAACTGAGTTACCTGCACTCAGACTCGGTCGAGGTCCTCTGTCACTTTCTGTCCCATCGGACCGTACGACGTCAGAGACCCCAGCATTTCTCAGCGTGTACTGAGTTGTTGATTTGTTTTCGTTGACTAGAAGGACAGAGGTCAGCATGAGGCGAGTACAGACAGGAATCGTGACGATGGACTTAGTAGAAAGGTTCACGTCTAGAATAGTACGTCGAGTTAAGAAGTCACCGAGGGGGGACTTATTTTAGGTGGAAATTTTGTCGTCGGTTCTGTAGGTACTAGCCGAAGGAGAGACGGTATGTTGTACAGGTAAGACATATTAATAGTAGTTACGTAAACTGTATAGAAATATTAGTAACAAAAATTCATAAAAAGAATTGGTTGTGATTTTCGAGTATCTACTGTACCTCAATCAGTATAAATACAAGAGTTGTGTTTGGTTACAGATTGTGTATCTTTCGTAGTTATTTACACGAGATCTAAGTAATTAATTACTCATCAGTCTTTTACATATATAGTATACTAATCACTTACCTATAGGTTGTAGACCACGTATTTGTCAAAAGTCAATAAATCACCTATTTATTTAATCGGTCAACGATAAGTTATTTTAAAAAATTTCAAAAGGAATGAAACAGACGTTCCTTGACCAACGCCGCAAGAAGATATTCAAAGAGGTGTCGGGAGAACACAAGATCAACGAAGTAAGAAACGAAGACTCGTAAGTAATTAAGATAAGCTAGTAGGAGTCGTTTAAAGCGGTCGTATCGAAAAGATTTACAGAGGAGAAGGAGAAAACGTCGGACTTCATGATTAAGGAAGTTCCGGTAAACCAGGTATTTTAGAACGAAGTTGAGGAAAACGGAAGAGTTAAAGAGAAGACGAAGAAGGATTTATTGTTATGTAGATTTTCAATTAAATTATTAATTGGACATTTTCAATTAAGTCATTAACAAAGAAATGTCATCTAAATATTTCTATCCCAGTCTATCTCAAACTAATTCGAATTACAATGTTATTCTTTATTTTGACTTTTGAATTCGGAAAAGTTCCATTGTGAAAAGGGTAGGAAATTTTTGCTTATTTCATCTACAATGGAAACCTAACGAGTAATAAATTTAAAATTGATTATATATAAATGGTAGAACAAAGACATAAGTCTTAATTGTGTAATTGAAACTTTTCTTGACATATTTTTAAACATATACACTCAAATAATTTAGACAGTTGATATATTAGACATGGTTGATACTTAGTAAGATCTTGGAACATAAGTTTAGTAACTACTTATAAAAAGTCTTGTTATTAGATGGTCACTCTTAGTCTTCAAATCTCTTTAAGTTTAAATGAACTTCGTCAATTTTCAGGAAAGGATGTTCCAAATATAAAGGGGTTGTAATAATACTTTCTAAAGTTTTGGTTTCTTAAAATGTCCCTAGTGGGTATAAACGAAATAGTAACTAGATGACTTAATCCTGACAACATTTAAAATTTAGTAAACGATTATATTGGTTGAAACGAGTTAAGATTATGTTCAAGGTCCATCCGGTCATAGAAGTTTTATAACGGAATTGTAGGTACACCGGTTCCCATGTCTATGTTGTTTGATATTCCCTAAATGATGTCCGGTAGTCTCCGTATGTCTTGAAGGTCCTTCCGGTCCCTTGGTTCGACAGTAGGATGTCGAGTTCAGAGTACCATTGTGACAGATACCACTGGCTAATAGAGTACACGAATGAAGGTAGAAGTATGGAACTTCACCCCCACTACCGATGACCTCCATTGGATCAAGTATACTTCTTAAGATCCATTCTCTATTTACATCAAAATTGATGTAAAGAGAAACGTTATTTCGTTCTGTTTACTTAAATGTTGTCCCATCCTATACCATTCCCATCCTTACCCAAAAAAACTCTGTCTTTTATATAAATAATAATACGTTTGTCGATACGTTTTATCGATCCCTGGACTGTTCGACGGTTTCTTAAAAGGGTTTACTGAACACGTAGGGACATAATGACCATAGTGTAGCCATTGTGTAGGTCCTCTTGTTTTTATCTTAAGTCTTTTGTTATAGAGTCTCCGGGTGGTCTAGGACTAAGGAAATACTTTATGAGATAATGTCACAACAACAACCAACACATCAACGATCCAACACAGGACGAGAAAGTTGGGGTACCTGAAATACATCGGACGGTTCGAGGAGACAGGTACCCTAATTATGACGTCACCCGACGGTAAAGGAAGAGGTTTCTTACCTAAAATTCCTCGGTTAGACGTTCATGGTCAATGTCGTTGAAACAATTAATATAACTAGTAAGTTGGAGAAAAAGAAGTAAATAGGGATAGAAAGGTTTAAGATAGAAAAAGTATCAGCAGAGATAAGGGACCATCGAATCTACCATTTCTTAGTCGGACGTTACGTCCTCTGGGTCCAAGTTAGGGACCCGGTCTTTCTAGGGGACCTCTTCCCTTACTGTTGGGAGAGGTCATAAGAACGGACCTCTTGAGGTACCTGTCTCCTCGGACCGCCCGATATCAGGTACCCCAGTGTTTCAGTCTGTGCTGACTCATAGATTGTATGTGTGTGTGTGTGTTAGGAGAAAAGTTTAGAATAGAAAAAAAATCAAGAGAGTTCAGTGAGAATGGAGAAAACCCCCAGAATATGGTAAATTAAAAAGTAGTAAATTAAAATAAGGTATTTATATGTGGAGTAGAGTGATTTTAAGTGTCTTTTGTATAGAATAAAAGGAAACCCTACGACCTGTGTATCACAAAAAACATTATTTTTCAAACACAAATAAACGGTAGATAACGTATCTTCAGTCTCTGAGTAATTTCCGTCTGTACGACACAGTCAATCGAAACTTAAGGAGGTCTCGAATATTATTATGAAACGTGTGTCTTTAAGTCATGTATGACTCGGTTTACTTAAGAACTGTAAAGGACCGTAGGTAGAGGGTATGGTTAAAATCAAATTAGGTTACCACTTCTATAGACCGATTTCTTGTCCTTTCTAAAACCGTTGTGTTTTGTGGTAAGTAATATAAAAAACTGGATCCTTTCACAAGTATATCAGAAACTACACAGACCTAGACCTAATATATCAGTATATTATACTTGACTTATTAAAAGTTACAAGATTTTGGGTTATACACCAAACTCCTTATCGACAAGTGGCTTTCAAACCTAATTAAACGATATCTTGATGAGACTCAGATCTTTGAGAAACCTTTCAGAATCAGACCCAAGAGGTGACTTTTTGTCGGAACTTGTTCCTGAACATATGTCTATAAAATGGTACCTCCCTTAGAGTCCTTCGTCTCCACTCTCTGTTCGTCCTCACTTCCTTCTCCTCGGTTGTGTTCCCCCGTAGACTTGACCAGTGGTGGCACCTGTTGGTGCCGAAGTGGGACGGTCCTGCGACGCTCGACCAGTGGTGGTACCTGTTGGTACCGAAGTGGGACGGTCCTGCGACGCTCGACCAGTGGTGGCACCTGTTGGTGCCGAAGTGGGACGGTCCTGCGACGCTCGACCAGTGGTGGCACCTGTTGGTGCCGAAGTACGACGGTCCTGTGACACTCCTTCCGTACCCCATGGAAAGTCCTGGAAGGGTTTTCGGACGATGTCCACCTCTTCGTAGTAGATAGCTAAGGACAGGTGACGACCGACTCCCTACGGGGTTACAATGAGGGACAGGGGTGGGACTGTACAGTCCTTCGAGAGTCGTTCCGCAGTCAGATTCGGGAGTGTCGACAAGGGGTGTCACCAGTCTTTAGTCTCCCCAACGACTGTCCTATACTGTGTCCCGTGTGTTTAGAAGACTACCTCCTTTTACCGAAATTATTAGAACAGAAAAAAAAGGGATGTAAAAAACTTTAGTGACGTAAAAATTGAGTCTTTTAACGTGGTAACTTTTAAAGTAAAAAAATCCTGTGTTGACTCATTAGAAAGTAATAAAAAGATTAGAAAAGAGAAGTGTCTGGGAAATAGGGAAGTTTATAATTCGATGATCTAAAATTTTACGATTACACAAGAGGACTAAAAGTCAAATGAAGATGAACATAGAAATAATAAAGGAAGGTATAAGAATGGAGGATGAACTAAATATTACAAAAAGAGTCAATAACTCAACCGACGGATGTGTCAAAGGGGTCATAAAGAGTGAATTATTAACGGACACCTAAAGAGACCACGAGGTCACCAATTCTTAGGTGGACGACCGAAGGTCAAGTTCTACCACCTCATCTTCCTGTACGCGAACAGAGGAAGACGTCCTTGTGGTTTTAGTGTTGATCGACAACTTGTCGGTAGTTGTCCTCCTACGACCCTGGGTGGTCTTTTTCTATGGGGTACAGGTTTCTGTTTCCTCTTCGACGTCGCTCTACCGTCCTCCCCACGTAAGTACTATTTTAGTTTGGGGTATGGACGACCCATCCTTTGGGTGATTGACCTCTTGTTATTATGGTTTCTTCAAAGAGTGTGACAACACTTCCAAACCTGGGGTGCAGTCCGAAGAGTCGGACCCCTAGACTGTTTCCCTGACCTGTAGGTGTCCCTGAGGCGGGAACTTCCGGTCACCCTGAACTGATTCGGAAGGTACCTGACATCCTTTGTCTGAGGTCAGCACCTCACACGTGGTCCTGGGTCTCCGTTCCTCGTCGCTTGGGTGTCCCCTGCGTTTGGTTTGATGGACGATCACGACCTCCCGGAGGACACCTCCTCACCCAGTCGTCCCCGAGGTGGTCTACCCCCGTGACCGTCGTCGTCAGGTCCTTCCAGGGTGAACCGCATTCGGGAGAACCTCCAGTGGTAATTGGGTCCCGACCCAGTCCGGTTTGTTGATGGTCCCTCCCTCACGTTGGGATGAGTAGTCGTCTATTAACGTAATTTCGAAATGACTCGTTCCGGGACGGGTGGTCTCATTCTGGGTCAAAAAGGGTAGCGGTCAGGGAGGGTAGTTCTTCGAATGTGTTCGGAGAATCGAATGAGGTAGTCTCCCGTCTGTCTTCGTCGTTCTTCTAGGTATCGACCGATCTTGTTTTCGATATAATATCTTTCAATTAGTACTATTTTTTTTTTCGTATTTCAATACAGGACCTACTTCCCTGTTCTATTTTGGGTTCTTTTTGTTGATTTACTTCACCTCTATCCGTTGGAAGGTCTTTTCGTTAAGTCTTATTACTATAACTTCTACTATGTCCTAGAGTCCTTTTGTTAACTCTTCTACGTTCTTTACAAATGATTTCTGGATGTTCTTACTTTCTTGTCTCTACTTATTATGTGATTTTCCTTAGTCATCTCATTGACTCCGTCTTCTTGTCTATTTACTGGACCTCCTGTTTTACCACCTTTAGTGACGGTGTCTTGTCTTGTATCTTTTTTCTTACTCTTCTTTACTTCTGTCGGATTCTCTGGAGACCCTGTCGTAATTTACGTGGTTGTAAGTGTAATTTCCTCAGGGTCTTCCTCTTCTCTCTCTTTCCTGGACTCTTTTGTAAACTTCTCTAATTCTCGACTTTTGAACGGATTGTACCCTTTCCTTTATCAGTTTGTTCAGGTCCTTCGTATCTCAGGATCCGTCCTATTTGGGTTCCTCCTTGTGTCGTTCTGTGTATCATTAATTTCACTGTTTTTAATTTCTGTTTCTATTTTATAATTTTCGTTGTTCCCTTTTCGTTGTTTATTGTATGTTTCCTTGAGGGTAGTTCGATAGTCGACTAAAGAGTTCCTTTGAGATGTTCGATCTTCCCTTCCCGTACTGTATAAATTTCACTCCTATCTCTTCTTGGACGTTGGTTCTTATGGGTAAGTCTAAACTACCTCTTTATTTTTTGAAAGGTCTGTTCGTTTTCACTTCTCTTAAGTCGTGGTGGTTTGGTCGAAATGTTGTTTACGATTTCCTTGAAGAGATCCGTCGTTTGTGTTGTCTTCCTTTCTGGATGTCTTTTAATTGGGTTTTGTCAATTCTTTTACCATTATCTTAGTTTACGTGGTTGGTTTTCTGTGTCTGACCGACCGGTCTACTTTTGTACACGTACCTACGTGAAGGTGAATTGTATAGTGAGACGAACTGGGGGGTCTAACATACATTAATAAAATATAACAATGCAATTAGTACAAGGGTAATACTGAACTTTAACATTAATAGAAAGTAAAAACAGACCGATAACTGACACTTTTGACTATTTGTAGAAAATGATAACACTAATACATTGATAATGAGTGACGGTAACATAGTACTGACCAGTTGTTTTTTTATTATTCTCGAGATATAGTGGATTTCGTGTTAAATTATCTTTTTGAACAGTAGTGAAAATTTTAAGGTCTACGCATAGTCGTAATAGAACCCTCAAAAACTTTTTGTCTTTCGGGTCCATGACGAAGAAAGAGGTCTCGAGGTCTATATAAAGATTACTCGTCGGTACAAATTACCGACATACTACGAGAAAATGAAAATAGATCAAAGTGAAAAAGATACAGTGTAAGTCACGAGGGTAATGTGAGTCAAACAAAAGGTTAAAGAAGTAGAAAAATTTTTAAAAGAAAGAGATCGGAAATAGTTCGTGTCATCTTTTCAAAACATATGGATATATCTTTATTATACATATTGTATAAAATCTTTTGAATACTTAAAAACGGATTACTTTTTTACATACTGTAAAACTAAGGTGAACAAACTGAATTATAGTTGTCTTACGATATAAAGATTAATTTTTTGTCTATACGTTGTTTTCAAATGACATATCGTGTTTCTTGCTATCAGTTATAGAGTATTATTGGATATTACCTTTTATTAAAGTTTTTAATTATATAAACATATACATGTTGACTTAGTTGAACGACACGTGGACTTTGTAACATTCAGTTGATATGAACTTACTTTTTAAAATTTTTAAAATTTTTATTTTATTTAGAATTTAAATTTTAAAAATTTTTAATTTTTAAATTTTTATTTACTTTTAAAATTTTTATTTTATTTTAAAATTTTTAATTTTTTATTTACGTCCCTGTGTCCAAGCTAGGGACCGGACTCTTCTGAGGTGTGCGGTGTCCTATTGATTCGGACACGTCGTGCTGATGTCTTCGCACGTGTAGGATTTCGAACACGAGGTGTTGTTCTCTTCGGTGGCGTCCCTCTTCGGACGTGTGACGTCGACCCCCTTCGGGTGCACGTCGTTGTTCCTGTTGTCGGTTTTTGTTTGTCTTTTTTTGCGAAATTAACGGATTATCTAAAACTACAGTAAAGGAGGAGATTTAACAGACGTTTATAGGAGAAGTTGGTTGTCAGAAAAGGTTACTCAGTTGAGAAGCGTACTCCACCGGTCTCATGATCTCAAAGTCGAAATCGTAGTAAGGAAGGTTTCTTTAGGGTCCTGACTAGAGGAAGTCTTACCTAGAGGAACGTCAGGTTCCCTGAAAGTTCTCAGAAGAGGTTGTGGTGTCAAGTTTTCGTAGTTAAGAAACCACGAGTCGGAAGAAGTGTCAGGTTGAGAGTGTTGGTATGTACTGATGACCTTTTTAGTATCGGAACTGATCTGTCTGGAATCAGCCGTTTCATTACAGAGACGAAAACTTATATGATAGATCCAACCAGTATTGAAAGGAAGGTTCCTCATTCGCAGAAAATCAAAGTACCGACGTTAGTGGTAGACGTCACTAAAACTTCGGGGGTTTTTATTTCAGACTGTGACAAAGAAAGGTGACAAAGGGGTAGATAAACGGTACTTCACTACCCTGGTCTACGGTACTAGAAGCAAAAGAGTTACAAGTCGAAATTCAGTTGAAAAAGTGAGAGGAGAAAGTGAAAGTAGTTCTCCGAAAAATCAAGGAGAAGTGAAAGACGGTATTCCCACCACAGTAGACGTATAGACTCCAATAACTATAAAGAGGGCCGTTAGAACTAAGGTCGAACACAAAGAAGGTCAAGTCGCAAAGAGTACTACATGAGACGTATCTTCAATTTGTTCGTCCCACTGTTATATGTCGGAAAAGGATAAACCTCGGTCAGACAACAAGATACAGGTCAAGATTGACAACGAAGGACCGGACGTATGTCTAAAGAGTTCTCCGTCCAGTCCACCAGACCATAAGGGTAGAGAAAGCCCTCTATTTTACAAGTAATATACAGGGAACTACGAATATGGATAAGAGACACTATAGACTCTAAGTACACGACAAGGTGAATGGATCATTATTGCGACGGATGGACGAAGGGTAAACAAGTATATACGGACAATCGGAAGTGCGTAGTAAAATAAGAATTACGAAACCCCCAACTGTAATCCATAGATATTCACTTAAAATAGTTCTACAAAGAAATTTTCTTGACCCGTGTAAAATGTTAGAATTTACGTCAATTATTAATTCCTGAGTGTACTTTATTTAAAACTATAAAATGTATCATAGATAAAGAAGGAGTAACTACTTTGTCACATAGATTTTGTTACAAAATTATATCGACTATTATATTGTTTATTATGATTATTCATATTAATTAACAATATATATAAGTATATAGAATAAAATATTTCACAAGTTTGAAAACCCTCAAGGGACCACCAAGTCACCAATCCTAAGGTACGAAAGTGACGACTGCCACGTCGAAGTTAGGGACCAGTCCTTTAATTCTGGGATGTTCGGTACGTTGTACCAGTTTTGTTTCATGACTTTGAAGGTCGAACAATTTTTTTTTTTTTTTTTTGAACCCAAAAAGACAACAGTTGAATAACTCACAAGAAATGTATAAGACCTATTTTTCAATAAACATTCTATGTACATATGCCTTACAAAAGAGGGTTTACACCGAACGTAAAAGTAAAAGGATTGTTACAATCCTTTAATAATTAAAACTCCTTCGGATGAATATTTGAAAAATACCGAGTTCGGAAATAGGATTTTTAAAAATTAGAAACGGTAAAGGTTCAAGTATTACTGGAAGAGTACAAACGAAGATCTTTACAAAATCGAAGTCGAGAAAAATGCAATATTATACTGTGTCATATTATTCACGACCGTTCCTACACCTCCTTAACCTTGAGAGGATGTATCCGTCATTATCTCATGTCACCAGGTCGGAGATACCTTTTGTCGACCCTTCAAGGAGTCTTTTGATATGTGTCTTAATGGTACACCGGGTCGTTATGGTCATGATCAATAAGTGGGTTTCCCTAGACTTTTTCTTTGAGTTTGTTTTTAACATGTATTTACAAGTATCGTTATTGTAAGTGTTATCACTTTTTTTTTTGCCCATCTTTGTATAAGATAACTTACCTATCTGTTTTACAACATATAGGTATGTGACCTGATAATGAGTCGGTTTTTTTTTCGCCCCCCCCCCCTAATTAATAACTGTGTACAATGTTTTATCTACTTTGAGGTTTTATAATAAGATTCCCTTTCTTTAGTGTGACGTTTTCCAGTGTATAACGTACTAGGGTGTATAAGTCTTATCAGTTTAAGTATTTCTGTCCTTCGTTTAATCATCAACGGTGTCCCAGAACCTTTCGTACCTTTCTCACCATTGACGAATTACGTTCCATAGGAAAACCCCATTACTTTTACAAAACCTTGATCTGTCTACCACCAGCGTGTTATAAGACTTACATGATTTACGACGAAATTTTGTCAGTTAAAATACAATGTACTTAAAACGGAGTTAATTTTTTTTTTTTGAATTTTCTCTTTGGGTTCGGGTGTTAATACCAATCTCAGTAGTTGTTAGGAGAGAGTTGTTGACTACCTTGTTGATCTGTCTTTTAGTCGTTCCTGTATCCTCTTAAGTTGTCTTGTTAGTTAGTTATCTTAGATTAACCGTAAATATCTTTAAAATCTGTAAATTTGTATAAAGATCTTGTAAAGTGGGTTTCATCGTCTTTTGTATAAGAAAAGTTTACAGGTATCTTGTTTAAATTTCCTTTATTTTAGTATAACCCGTACAAGAGACTAGTGTTACTTTAGTTTGATATTCATTGAATAAAAATTTCTTTTTAAAGACCTGTAAACCCCTGATGTATTGTGTCAAAATTCATTAGGTAACCAGTCTTTTTCCGAGTTCTTTTACTTTTGTAGTTTCAATTACTTTTACTTTTGTTGTGACTTTGAACACTCCACGTTGACTTTGTCGAAACTCCCTTTAAATATCGTGGTTTACATATGTATATCATTTTACCTAAATATCCCCGTACGTAACATCCTTTGCAGAGTTTAGTTATCAGATTCGATGGTGTGAAATCTTTGGGTATCTTTCCTTCGTTTCCCCTCATTTATTTCTCGTCTTTATTTGCCTTAACTTTTGTCTTTTGATTATCTGTTATAGTTCCTCCGTTTTCCGACTGAGAAAAAATTTTTAAATTACTTTGACTTTGGTATTTTGAGGATGTTCTCTTGTTTCATTCAAGGAGATTTAGTCGGAACCGTTACTTAAAAATCTAAACTGTGGTTTTCGTTTTATTTGTTTGTGCTAATGTAGTTTGATTTTTCGAAGACATGTCTGTTCTTTTACTTCATTTTCAGTGAGTCAACACAGTGAGACACTGGGGCACCTGACATCGGGCGGTCCGAGGAGGTACCCTAAGAGGTCCGTTCTTATGATCTCACCCGACGGTAACGGAAGAGGTCCCCTAGAAGGGTTGGGTCCCTGACTTGGGTCCAGAGGACGTGACGTCCGTCTACGAAATGGTAGACTCGGTGGTCCCTTCTGATGTCTGTTCCTTTAGTATTGTTTTACTTTTCCGTTTGATACCCTACCGTCCTTTGTAAACGTTTAAGACATAGACTATCCTCAATTACAGGTTTTATATATTTTTACTGTATTTTGAGTTTTCTTTTCTTGTCTTTTTTAGGCTAATTTTTTACCCGTCTCCTAGACTTGTCTACAAAAAAGGTTTCTTCTATATGGTTACCGGTTGTCCCTGTTCTTTTCCATGAGTTGTGTGGTGATTTGTAGTCCCTTATGTTTAGTTTTGGTGTTACTCTATAAACATTATTACCGATAGTAGTTTTTTCTCTCTCGTATTTCTCAACCACCCATACACCTCTTTCCCTTGGGAACAGTGACACCCATCTTTTCGTTTCGGTTACCATATCGGTAACTATATCGGTGCCTCTAAGGAGTTTTTTAATTTGTGTCTTGATGGTATACAAGATCGTTAGGGTGAGGTCCATATATAGGTTTCCCTTACTTTTGTCCCAGAATTGTTCCATATACGTGAGGGCACAAGTAACATCGTAATGAGTGTTATCGTTTTTATACCTTTGTTGGATTGACAGGTAGCTGTCTACTTATTTATGTTGTACCATCTCGATGTATTTCACCTCATAGTAAGTCGGTATTTTAGTATTTTATTACTTTAGGACGGTAAACACTGTTGTGTCTACCTAGAACTCCCAAAATACGATTCACTTTACTCGACTAGTTTCTTTCTGTTTATGACGGACCATTGCGTACACCTTAGAATTTTTTTTCACAGTTTGAGTAACTTTGTCTTTCAACCTTTCATCAATCGTCTCTGACCACCCACCTTCTTTATCCTTTTCAACCATTTTACCATGTTTGAAGGTCGAGATACTGTTTATTCTAGACTCCGAGATTATATTTTGTACCACTGATATCAACTTTTATGAAATAACATATTTACTTTAAAGATTTCTCTCATCTTGAATTTTTAAGAGTATTTTTTATACACTTCACTATCTACACAATTGATTGATATCTACCCCCTTAGAAAAATGTTACATTTATAAATAGTTTAGTGGTACTACATGTGAAATTTATAGAATGTCAAAATATACCATTAATATGGAGTTCTTTCGATTAAATTTCTTTCTAGTCTATTGAGGATTACATTCTCAATTTGGAGAAGACCTAATAAAAGATGGTTTTAAATATATGGGTTTGTTCTCGATAGTGAACGACTCCGTTACTTTTCACCTCTCTTGTCGAGTTTAAGTTTTGGACATTAGGGTCTTTGAATTTTTTATACTTTAAAACCAGTCCTGTCAATTGTTTTCACTTTGACTTATATAAACTTTGGAACTCTAAATGTGTTCACTTCCTTTTTTCTTTGTCGTTCTTTGTTTTAATAAATAACCAGCATGTTGGAATAGAATCAGGTACCGGGATATTAAATGGTTATATTAATACCGTTATCACACAGGTGTAGATCTTATACCAACTTTTTGTTTTGGTATCGAACACCCTGATATCCTCTCTTAGTACCCAGATGGTTCGGTTAATTTCCTCTTTAGGTTTTTAGATGTGTCTCCTCTTTACCGTAAGAATATCTTCCCTCTGCGCTAAAAAGAATAAACCTCTCTGTGCTGTGTCAGACGTACCACTGTTGACAAGTACTGAGCAGGTATTGTAGGTGTCCTCTCCTTCTGTCCTCCTGACCTGTACCCCATTGGGTCGGGTGAACTTATGATCTCATATTAATTTATGTTCTTTCCTCAACTAACTAGAGTAATCATAGACCGTTTGAAGTTATAAGAGGTCTTTTGAGCTTTTACCATATTCTTTCACCCGAAGATAAACTCATTGACACTGAATATGTTATGTCAATCTACAATAATATCGGAATTACGTGTCTCATTTTCCTGAATGATCGTTGAAGACAGTCGTCATCGATCTTCAGTCATTGACCCTTAAGACCACTTACACCACCACCAGAACGTGGACCAGGACCCCGTAAAGATTTTCTCGAGGGATGTTTCTAGATCAAACAACTGATAGTTCATTTTATTTTCTTGTGTAAGATCTTCTTTATTATGGGTGTCCTGATTCGTTTACGGTGGTCTTTCACATCCCAGACGAGAAGGTCCTCTTTCGGGTCACTTTGTGCCATATACACATTGTCCACAAGATAAAGGGACGTGTCTCCCCGGATGAGATGATATTCACGGACGGATAGTACGACATTGTTTTATAATCTTACGAAATCACTCTGTACATGTCTTAAAGTTTATTTATGTAGTTCGCGTTTTTCTCAACAACTATAAATGAATTTACGATCACAAAGTTATAAATAAATGTATTGTTTAGCGACCGGTGTCCTCAATCAAAGACGTTTTGAGGGGGTCAACTATTACACAGTTGTGGGGTGAATGTAGTTGTCTGTCTAGTAGGTCCTTCTTTTGGTCATACCTTTGTGCCCGGAATTTACTGTGTAATCAGGTCTGTCCAAATTGACTATAAATATCTCGTAAGGTAAACTTTCGTCTTATATGCCAGAAGAGTTGACGTGTTCCTTATAAGAGGTCCCATCTAGTATACGACTCGTTGTTTTCTTCGAGTCATTTAAATTCTTTGAATTTTAATAATAGTTCGTATAAAAGACTGGTGTTACGATACTCTAATCTTTAGTTGTTGTTCCCTGTAGGGACCACCAGGTCACCAAACCTTAGGTGGATGGATACGTCTCTTGTATCCGAGTTGAGGTCCAGGTCTTCCTAAGGTGTACGATCCCCGTTGATTCGGGTACACAGTGTTGATGGTTCGGACCCGAGATCTCGGGCACTCCGTGTTGATAACTTCGGAAACACGTGATCTCGGACACACGGTGTTGATGACTTCGGGCACGTGGGATCTCGGGTACGAAACGTTGTTCTCTTCACCGGTGTTACTCTTCAAGTACGTGGTTTTGATCTCTCATCGAGGGTGAACGGTGTTGATCTCTTTCGGGTACGTATCGTTACTTCTAGGTCGGGACGGGTTTTTTTTTTTTTTGTTTTTGGTTCTAGTTGAGGTTCTTCTTTTGACATTTTTTGTGTACCTCTGATTTGATATACCCACGATTCGTTGAGTACCTAGTGACTTCTTTAGTTTTAGTTTTGTAAAATCTCGATTTACTTTTACTTTGGGGTTAGGTTTTAGATACCCTGTGTCGTTTTTGTCAAGGTTCTTTCTTCAAATATCATTATGTTAGAATGGAGTCCTTTGTTCTTTTTAAGTTTGATTTGTTGGGTTGTGATCTGGATTTCGTTGATTTCTTCTTGTCTACTTTGAGTTACAATCATCCTGTCTTTAGTATTTGTAGTCTCGTCTTTATTTACCTCTACTCCTATTGTTTTCTTTTCTAACTACTTTGATTTTCGACCAAGAAAGTTTTCTGTTTGAACCATTCTGCGATGATCAACCTACCAATCTCAATCAGTGAGTCGACACAGGCTGAAAAACACTGGGATACCCGACATCAGGTGGTCCGAGGAGACAGGTACCTTAAGAGGTCCGGTCTTATGACCTTATACAACAGTAAGGGAAGTGGTCCCGTAGAAGGGTTTGGTCCTTGACTTGAGCCCAGAAGACGTAGTGTCCGTCTGAGAAATATCAGACTTTGTGGTCCCTGAGTCTGTCATTTCTCTGTTGATGTTCGTTGACATACGTTTATTTTACCTATTGGATCTTTTCTGTTGTCTAAAAATCTTTTCATCTTGGAAGGTTCTGGTTTGGTCCTTCTTTGTCTATTATACTTGTCTGGTTGATACAATGACTTTAACTTTGACACTAATTTTTATAAGGTTGTTTAATTTCAGGTCCTGGTCTACCGAAGTATCCACTTAAGATCGTTTATAAATCTCTTCTCAATTATAGACACGAAGACTTTGAGAAGGTATTTTGATGTCTTCTTCTTGTGAGAGTTTAAGTAAGATATTCCGGTAGTGTTGGGGTCCGTTTCTATTGTGTGTGTTTTTCTCTTTTAATGTCCGGTTATAGAGACTACTTATATCTACGTTTTTAACAGATGTTTTATGATCGTTTGGTGTAGGCTACTGTGTAATTTTTATAGTTTGTGGTACTAGTCCACCCTAAATTGGATCCCTATGTTCCTAAGAAGTTGTATACAATTAGTTACACTATATGGTGTGATTTTTCGACTTCTTATTTTTTTTTTGATATATATACTGGTAGAGTTATCAACGTATTTTTTCGAAAACTGTTATAAGTTGGGAGTAAATACTATTCTTTAACTAGTCTCTCACTCGTGTCTCCCTTGGATGGAGTTCTATTATTTCCGGTATATGCTGTTTAGGTGTCGTTCATAGTTAGAGTTGTCACTTTTTGACTTTCGCAAAGGAGATTCTAGTTCTTCTTTTCTTACAAGTGAGAGTAGTGAAAATAAGTTATATGAAAACATTTAAGATCGGTACGTTAGTTTCTTCTTTTTCTTTTGTCTTCCTTAGGTTTGACCCTTTCTTCATTTGACAATAACAAACGTCTACTGTATGATACGTATTTTTTGGGATTTCTCTGATAGTTTTGATGATCTCGAGTAGTTACTTAGTTAATGTAACATTCAATGTTTCAATTATGTGTATTTAGAGGACGTAAAGATATGTGTATTTTGCCTTTTTATCTCTTTAATTCCTTTGATTACGTAAATGGTAGTATAGTTTTTCTTATTTTATGGATACTTATTTAACTGGATTCCTCTGTTTTCTGGACGTGAGAGTTTTGATACTCCATTACTACTTTCTTTAGTTTCTACTGTGTTTATCTATGTGTCTATATGGTATTGGAACCTAACCTTCTTGAATGTAACAATTTTACTGGTTTGTTGGGTTCCCTCAAATGTGTAGGTTACGTTAGGGACAGTTCAATAGTTACCGTAAAAAGTGACTTGATCTTTCTTAAAAAGTCAAACATACCTTTGTGTTTTGTAGGACTTCGGTTGTATTAGGACTCTTTACTTTTACCTTGACCCCCTCAGTCCGATGGACTGAAGTCTAACGTGATTTTTCGAAATCAGTAGTTTGATACCATTAACGGGGTTTTGTCTTTATGTCCAGTTACCTGATCCTGTCTTTCGGGTCTTTATTTGGAACGTGGACGTTTGTTAATTAGATGTTGTTCCCTCCGTCCCTATATGGTTCCTCTTTTCTGTCAGAGAAGTTATTCACTACGACCCTTTTGGTCTGTCAATGTACCTCTTTTTTTACTTCAATCTTATAAGCAAATTATTGAATGTGTTTTCATTTGAATTTTACCTAATTTCTGGATTTATATTCTGGTCTATGATATTTTGAAAATTTCCTTTTGTATGTGTCTTTTGAGAAACTGTATTTGGTGTCGTTCCAGAAAAACCTAAGTTGAGGATCTCATTACTTTTATTTTTATTTTTATTCTGGATTAATTTGAATTTTCTGAAACGTGTCGTTTCCTTTGGTATTTGTTTTACTTTCTGTTGGGTGTCTTACCCTCTTTTATAAACCTTTGTTACAATGATTGTTCCCCAATTGGAGGTTTTACATATTTGTCAAGTCCGTCAAATTGTAGTTTTTTATTTATTTATTTACCCAGTTATGTGTCTTTAGAGAACGTCTCTTAAAGTTAGTCTTCTGTCCTTCTCTGTAAAGAGTTTTCTCCTGTATGTCTACCGGTTTTTCGTGCACTTTTCTACGAGTTGTAGTGATATTGATGTTACTCCATAGTGAAGTGTAGTCAGTCTTGTTACTATTAGTAGTAGTCAGATGTTTGTCAATTCACGACCTGTCCAACACTTCTTTTCCTTTGGGAGGAAGTGACAACTACCCTTACATTTAACCATGTTGGTGATACCTCTTGTCATACCTCCAAGAGATTTTTTGATTTTTATCTTGATGGTATACTAGGTCGTTAGGGTAAGAATCCGTATATAGACCTCTTTTAGTATTAAGTTTCTATATCAGTGAGGTTACAAACGTCACGTCCAGATAAATGTTATCGGTTCTGTATTTTCGATGGATTTACAGGTAGTTGTTTCCTTGTCTCTTTCTTCACCCCCCCCCACACACACACACACACACAACCTTATAATGAACTGGTATTTTTTCTTACTTTATTACGGTGAATATTGTTAGTCGTACTATCCATAATAGTATGATTCCCTTTTTACAGTCTCCTTCTGTTTATATATATAGAGAATGTGTACCTTGGATTTTTTTACTATGTATACTTGAATAAATTTTTTGTCTTTGTCTGAAGTTTTAGCTTAAATACCAATGGTTTCCCCTTTCCCCATATATATATCCCACCGACGCACCCGTGTCCTCCCGGATCTCCTCGATAGGGGGCAACTTCCAGTCCTTCCCGCCGCCACTCCTCTATGGGAAGTAGTTTCTATTCCTCGTCGTCGACACGAAACGACCTCGTCGACACTTCTCTATGGGGTGTGGGTTCATTCTACCACAACGTTCTCCCGTAGTCTCCCGTCTGTGTGACTTTGGTATGAGTGTCCTTTGATCAGTTAGATTAGTGAGATCCTGGTGTCGGAACAGATTGAGTTACTTTGATTCGGTACGGGTGCCCCGTTGGGTTCTACCCGCCCAGTACCACCTCTCCAGACTGTCTTACACCAGGTGACCTCTTCCCTTACCGTTTGGTGAAGTCATAAGAACGGAACTCTTGGGGTACTTGTCATACTTTTCCGTTTTACTATCCTATGGTTTTCTCGTTGATCGGTCCAGTCATCCACGGGTTGTACGATGCCCTCTAGTACCTCTTTATTGAGGTCTTTCTTACTTCCCTACCTCGGTTTCGTTTTTGTTATAGGTCAACACCTACACTTCCACTATCTTCGTTCTAGGCTACGACATTTCTCGTTATAACGTATCCTTGGACCTTACAGTCCAGGTACTTAGTTCCGTTTAACCTTCACCAGTTTGTTTTCTACCGTTCTCACTTGCAGGTGTAAGATCCTTAGTCGCTTGATTTTACCTGACCTTACCCACTTAAATGGAGTCTTCTGGTAATATAGATGATGACGCCCGTCCTTAGAGAGTCTTCTTTACCTCATCGGTAGTACCATTTGTTTTCTCAGGTTTTACGTCATGAACCTACCTGAGAGTTTTTACTGTCTTACTAGAGACAAGCAAAGGTTCCGTTTGGTAAGTTATAGTGTCATTAGGTTCAGATACGGGGTCGGTCATTGCGACTTCTTCGACTTCAACTTACCAAGATACTTCTGGATGTTCTGGAAAATCTTGAATGTGGGTTTCTCTAAAGGAAAAGTAATATCCCCTGACCTTACGTTTTCATCCTTCAGTTCTTTGTGGACCTCATTGTCCGTCTAAACCGGAACCTTATGCCTTACTTCGTCCCGTTTCTGATTATCTCAAACGGTTCTTTTACGTGACCAGTATCGTTTGTGGGAGAAGGTTGTTATGTTCTCTTCTGAGATGTGTACCTGTAGTGATCTACCAGTTATGACGTTAGTCTAACTAATATAAGAAACGTCGGTTTCTACCTCTTCGAGATATGTCAGTTGTTTTTGTTCTGGTCCTCGACTGACACCGAGTCTAGTACTTGAGGAATAATGGTTTTAGTCTGAGTTTAACCTCTTTCATCCCTTTTGACGATCTGGTAAGTCCATACTGGATTTAGTTTAGGGAATACTAATATGTCTCCTTCACTCTTTATCTAAATTCCCGGATCTAGACTATCTATCTCACAGACTACTTGATACCTTACTCCAAGCACTGTAACATGTCCTCTGTCCCTAGTTCTGGTAAGGGTACGTTTTCTTTACGTTTGTTCGTTTTACCGACAGACCCCTCCGGAATGTTTATCGACACTGTTCTTCTCTCCGCTTTTCGTTTCCTCTTTTCCTTTCTACATTCGTAGACTTACGTCTCAAGGTTTCTTATCGTTCTTCTCTATTCTTTCGGAAGAAGTCGTTAGTTACGTTTCTTTATCTCCTTTTGTTGTCTTACCCTTTCTGATCTCTAGAGAAGTTCTTTAATCTATGGTTCCCTTGTAAAGTACGTTTCTACTCGAGCTATTTCCTGTCTTTGCCATCCCTGGATTGCCTTCGTCTTCTATAATTCTTCTCCACCGTTCTTATGTGTCTTCTTGACATGTTTTTTCTAGAAGTACTAGTTCTATTAGTACTACCACACTCGTGAATGGATCTCGGTCTGTAGAACCTTACACTTCAGTTCACCCGGAATCTTTCGTAATGATGCTTGTTTCGATCACCTCCACTACCTTAAGGTCAACTCGATAAAGTTTAGGACTTTCTACTACGACACTTTCACGACGTGAGTTATACGGTCGTTTAAACCTTTTGAGTCGTCACCGGTGTCCTGACCTTTTCCAGTCAAAAGTAAGGTTAGGGTTTCTTTCCGTTACGGTTTCTTACGAGTTTGATGGTGTGTTAACGTGAGTAGAGTGTGCGATCATTTCGTTACGAGTTTTAAGAGGTTCGGTCCGAAGTCTTTATGCACTTGACACTTGGAGGACTACAAGTTCGACCAAAATCTTTTCCGTCTTCTTGGTCTCTAGTTTAACGGTTGTAGGCGACCTAGCACCTTTTTCGTTCTCTTAAGGTCTTTTTGTAGATAAAGACGAAATAACTGATACGGTTTCGGAAACTGACACACCTAGTGTTATTTGACACCTTTTAAGACTTTCTCTACCCTTATGGTCTGGTGGACTGGACGGAGAACTCTTTAGACATACGTCCAGTCCCTCGTTGTCAATCTTGACCTGTACCTTGTTGTCTGACAAAGGTTTATCCTTTTCCTCATGCAGTTCCGACATATGACAGTGGGACGAATAAATTGAAGATACGTCTCATGTAGTACTCTTTGCAACCTGACCTTCTTCGTGTTCGACCTTATTTCTAACGACCCTCTTTATAGTTATTGGAGTCTATACGTTTACTATGGTGGGAATACCGTCTTTCACTTCTCCTTGATTTTTCGGAGAACTACTTTCACTTTCACCTCTCACTTTTTCAACCGGATTTCGAGTTGTAAGTCTTTTGCTTCTAGTACCGTAGACCAGGGTAGTGAAGTACCCTTTATCTACCCCTTTGTCACCTTTGTCACAGTCTGAAATAAAAACCCCCGAGGTTTTAGTGACGTCTACCACTAACGTCGGTACTTTAATTTTCTGGAATGAGGAACCTTCCTTTCAATACTGGTTGGATCTATCGTATAACTTTTCGTCTCCATAATGAAACGGCTGAGACCAGGCAGATCAGTTCCGATACCAAAAAGGTCATCAGTGCATACCTAAACTCTCAACCTGACACTTCTTCCGACTCGTGGCTTCTTAACTACGAAAACTTGACACCAGAACCTCTTCTGAGAAGTCTCAGGGAACCTGACGTTCCTCTAGGTTGGTCAGGTAAGACTTCCTCTAGTCAGGACCAACAAGAGACCTTCCTTACTACGATTTCGACTTTGAGGTCATGAAACCGGTGGAGTAAGCTTCTCAACTGAGTAACCTCTTCTGAAACTACGACCCTCCCTAACCCCTGTTGTCCTCTTCCCCTGCTATCTAGTACTCTACCGACCTACCATAGTAAGTGAGCTACCTGTACTCAGACTCACTTGAGGCCCTCAACCACTACCTGTCCCTCCGGACCTCACGACGCTAAGTACCCCAGTGTTTCTCAACCTGTGCTGACTCGCTGATTGACTTAACTATATATATATATATATATATGTGTGTGTGTCTATATATTTTATCTATTGTTCCTGGATGATACATCGTGTCCCTTGATATATGACTAATAAGACATTATTAGATTCATCATTTTCTTAGTACTTTTCTTACTTACATACATATACGTATTGACTTAGTGAAACGACATATGGACTTTCATTGTACTATAACATTTAGTTGATATCAGGTTATATTTTATTTTTAATTGAATTTTATTTATGTGTTATTTTGTGACTTATTTATAAAAATTTGTGATTTTTTTATTTTAAGGAGGGGATCTATCAAAGTGAACTTTTCAGATGGTTTAAAAATTACTTAATTGATTGTAGTTAAGATTTATTAGAGAAGATCTTTTGTCGTCCTTTGAAAACGTAAGTAAAATACTTCCGTCAAATGGGACTGTGGTCATATGTTTTACTTTTGATTTTCGGTTATAAGAAATACTTATTCCTACGTTTTTAGGACTTTGTCTAATAATCTTTTAATTTTAGGTCAGTGTATAAATTTCTGTACGTGTGGTACCGGTTCACCCTAAATAAGATCACTACGTTCCGTCAAGTCATTGAGGACTCTAATTAGTTACGTTAGTTGGTTCGATTTCTTCTTTGTCGTAAACTGTTTTAAGTAGTGGAGAAATACTATTTTTTATAAGTCTTTTTATCTTTATCTTCTCTTACAGGAGTTCATATCTTTCTCGTAGATGTTTTTTCATGTCAATTGTATTACGAAGAGGGGACTCTCTATTGTTTCTTTCTACTGTAGATCAGAGTAGTGAGTAAGTTATATCACGGTCGGTCACGATTTTTAAAATCGGTCATGTTATTTCGTTTTTTCATTTATTTTTCACATGGATCTACCCTGGAGGGACCACCAGGTCGCCGATTCTGAGACGTACGGGTGACGTCCTCCGGACCGCAAACTAAGGGACCAGTGCCTTGATCTAGGGTGTACGGTGTTCATTTCTGGGGTACATGGTGTTGATTTCGATTTATTTATTTATTTATTTATAAAAAAATTTTCACACATCTATTCTTTGGTTCTTTACTTTGACAAGGATAAACGTCTTCTGTACTGATACATACCTTTTTGTTTCTTTGGTTGAGGATGTTTGAGGATGTCGATGATTCACTTAAGTCGTTCCAGTACTCTATGTTCTATTTATAAATAAAATTTTTTCAGTTACGTGATCGTTACTCATCCACCTGTTACTTTAATTTTGAATTTAACGTAAATGTTGGTGAGTTTTTTGACTTTATGAAGTTACATTTAGATTGTTATGTACATGTCCTAAACATACGACTTCTTATATTTTGTGACTACTTTTTTAAGTTTCTACTAAATTTGTCTTAACTGAACTTGTTATGTCCCCAATTTGGTGTATTTAAATCAGTCGAGAGACATAGGTGTCAAGACATAGACACCTATAGATATATAGATGTCTATATATAGATATAGATACCTTAGTTGGTTGGTATCTGACATATTTGTCGTCCAAAATGATGACTTTTTATAGGTTTATATCTACCTGAGTGTGTAAGTTTGGACACAATAAGTTCCCCTTTAACATTTACTTCTCAGTATGGTACAAGTACCTGACATTCTGAGTTATATCACTGGTACAGTTAGAAGGGGTTTAACTATAAGTCTAAATTAAATTAAGGATAGTTTAAGGGGTTTCTGATGAACATCTATCTCAATTCTAATAAGATTTGAAATATACCTTTCCGTTTCCTTAATTTTATTTTGTTAGAATTTCTGATATGTCGATGTCCTTAATTTTGACACACCATGAGGACTTCCCTATTTGTGTATTTAGTTGTCTGTTTTGTCTCTAGGGTCCTTATATACGTGTCTACACGAGTCGAAACAAATTTTACACAAAATTTGTTTCATCGTTTTCGTTGACCCACATTCTCTTTTTTGGAAAGTTGTATATCAACGTTGATCTGGTTGACCTGTATCTTTTCGTTTGTCTTTGACTGGATTCAGAGTATTGGATATTTGTTTTTACTTGACTTCTCCTTTAGAAAATTCCCCTTTTTTTTTTTCTTTAAGAAACCCAAGATCCGTTCCACAGGATCTTGACCATGATTTCAATACCAGGTATTTTTGTCTTTAACGATTCAATCTGAAGTGTCTTTAACTTTTGTAAACGAAACCTTTTCTGGGGTAATTCTCCTATTTTTCTGTTGGATATCTGATCCTTTTTTATAAACATTTGGTGTGTGGACTGTTTCTTGATCTTATGTATTTCTTGAGAGTTTTAGGATATTATTTAATTGTTTTTGTGGGTTAATCTTTTAACTGTTTAACAGTATTGAACTCCAGTTTAACAAGTTACGGTATAGGGTACCAAAATACTGATACCATTTCGCAGACGGATGTTACGCCCTCTGGGCCCAAGCTAGGGACCCAGCCCTTCAAGGGGACCTCCTCCTTTACCGTTGGGTGAGGTCATAAGAACGGTCCTTTTAGGGTACCTGTCTCCTCGGGTCATCCGATGTCAGGTGCTCCACCGTTTCTCAACCTGTGCTGACTTGTTGAAGTGAAGTGAAGTGAAGAAGAAAAATATATATTTACTCTTCCTCATAACTTTATAAGTTTACATTGATGTCTAAGTAGAAAGAGGAGAGTCAAAAAGGTCAAAACGATGTACATAACATCAACTTCAAAATAAATCCAAGTGTGTGAAGATCCCATAATGTAGGGGATCTACTTAAGTCGGATAGTAGTAGTACTAAAGATGGGATTGTACGAGAGCTAACCACAGACAGAGATATAGAAAGAGGTAGGAAAACGAAAATTTGGTATACACAGAAGTATAAATTTAATACAAAGAACATCTGTTGTATCAACGCAGTACGAAAAACTACGTCAAAAAAAAATACAACAGACCCAGATCGAAAAAATAGGTCGGACTTTTAGACAGAAAATTTACATCGTGAATATGGTGAATGTACATTGCATTGATAGGTATGCCAACCCAAATTTAGATAATAGAAAGATGACGAAGTAGAGTTTTATTATGAGAAGAGATACAATTGGACCTCTTCCTTTACCACTGGGATCATAAGAACGGACCTCTTAAGGTACCTGCCTCCTCGAACGACCCGACGTCAGTTGCCCCAGTGTTTCTCAGTTGTACTGACTCGTTAATTTCGAAAGCGAAAGTGATACAATTAGTAAGGAAGTTAAAGGTTTTGAATGAAGATCAAAGAAGAATATATAAAGTCGAACAAGAAGGACCATATTAAGGACAGCGTGAACAAGATTTAGAAGTGCAACGGCGTCGTAAAGAAGGTTGGAGACTCAGTCGATAAAATTTTTTTGTGTGTATTTTTGTACATGTCCTTAGTTTAAGATACTGTTTATAAATTCTTAAAGAGGTCACAATTTTGTTAATAAAATCATGGTATAAAACTTCGACATCAGAGAAAAGAAGTGAAAGAACTTGAAAACGGTAAGCTAGAAGAAGAGAAACAACGACGTTGAACCGTTTGAGATAATAAAAAGATAAAAGAAGAAGGTAGAGGAGGGCAAAGAAAAAAGAGGTCTCTCGGACGAGAAAGACTTTGAGAAGATATATGGAAGCTCAACATAAGTAAAAGAGATTGGAAACGACAGAAAGGGATTTTTCATTATCACTCACGTCAAGATATCATTGTCTTTATTATTTTTTTAATTTTTTGTACTCACAGTAAAGGAAATCGACAGATGGTTCCTTTGACTTGTCTTTTGTTCAAGAGGACTATACGCAATTCCTTTTTTTCCAAATCAGTGACAATGAATTATTCATAGAGAATTAATAGTTAATTAACAATATGATTGTTACTATTCTGGACCAGAGTCGAATCCAGTATTGTAAATGACTCCTGAATGACACATAGTCCGAGAAGAATCCACCGAATAAGAAGTACTGTTCGGACTCTATTTAGATTGTTTATAAATTCGTCCAAATTCGTGCATTTTTCAACCCCGTTTGAATGTTAACTAGAAGAAGTATCTAAAAGGATTGTTAGAGTAGTTAGTACTCGAAGAGAAAGTCGTTGACGAGCATTCGAAGGACGAAAACGAAGAGAACGAGAAGTTCGACAAAGAGATCCAGTACTGACATGACACGAAAGTGAACCAAAGCAAACAGGAGACGTCGTAAGAGAAGGAAATAATTGGAGACCACGAGAAGGTAGTATCAAGACCGATAAAGTCGTAGTGCAAAGACAATAATTTTGTTTTAAGTAGAAAGGTAGTAGTTTAGACTCGTTTCATACTGTCTTATGAAAATCGTGTGCCTTGACTTATGATATCTTCCGGATAAAGTATTTTATAAAAGTAGACACATCTATTTTTCGTTTCCATTCAGTGACAGTGGCCTCCCCAGACTTACTTTTCGTTTACTTACTTTTCTTCCCAAACTTACTTTTCGTTTGGGATTTCTCCGAAAGGATAAAGAAGTTCATCGAGAGAGTCCCGTTATTCCTCTTATTGAGGTGTGAACTTTTTGTTATTCATTTTAATCTTCAGGAAGTAATTATTAAAACAATTAAAGGTTGTTCAGTAGAAGGAGTAGATAAATTTTCGACTACATCCATTAAAAGTGTTTAAAATCGAGGTGACCCATGAATGACTGGCGATAAATCACATTCCTACCACGATAGAAAAAATATGGACAGACGATAATTTATCGAGACTCGTTGAGTTCAAGAGAGTCGGATTTAAAAGAAACGACGGTCACCGGAAACTTTAGAGGGGAAAGAGTAAATAATTTCCGGGAGACTTTATTGAAATTGAATTTTTTTCCCAGTGTATGTAGTGAGACAGACAAAAGACTCCAAAGTTAAGTGAGAAGTTCTGGTAAGGAAGACTTACTCTGTGTTAGGACGTAGAACTTGCCCAATGGAACTAAAAAAACTCGTAAAACTTTAGTAAATTGTTTTACAAAATTACATATATGTGACCCCGTCAAATTTTTCAATAAGAAATGGTAATACTAGTGTAGGGTTTACGATCTTACCAATCGTCGTAGTTTGTGTTTTATTCTTTGTCTATTTTTATACTTCCACTTGTCACCGATAGTAGTTTTCTAGGTGTTTGTTATTTACGACCTCTCCCACATCTCTCTTCCCTTGAAAGGAGTGACAACCACCCATACGTTTCGCCACGACGGTGATACCTCTTGTCATACCTCCAAGGAATTTTTTGACTTTTTCTCGATGGTATACTGGAACCTTAGGGTGAGGACCCGTGTAAAGTCCTCTTTTTGTACTAGGTTTTCCTATGTACGTGGGTTACAAGTGACTTCGTGATGAATGTTATCGGTTCTGTACCTTCGTTGGATTTACAGGTGGTTGTCTCCTTACCTATTTCTACAACCTGTATATATGTTATAATGAGTCGGTAATTTTTCCTACTTTATTACGATAAACGACGTTGTACCTACCTGGATCGGTCACAATGTGACTCACTTCATTCAACTTGTCTCTTCCTTTTTACAATATACTGTAAGGAATATGTGTCTTAGATTTTTCTTTACAATGTTTACTTGAATGATTTGTCTTTTTCTGAGTGTCTGACTCTCTTACTCGAATACCAACGTCGTCCCCTTTCCTATCAATACCTCAAACCCCACCTGTACGAGTGTGGTGGTATAAATTTTACCTATTGGTTGTTCCTGGATGACATATCGTGTTCCTTGAGAGGAGTTACAATACACCGTCGGATATACCCTCCCCTCAGACCCTCTCTTACCTATGTACACATACATACCGACCCATGGAAGTTAAAAGTGAACTTTGATAGTGTAAACGATTAACCGATATGTGGTATTTTTTATGTCCAAATTTTTTTATTTTATATTTCCGATTACAATTACGATTAATTTTCTGTGAATCAAGGTTTCTTATCTTTCTTCTCTATCCTTTCGGAAGGAGTCGTTAGTCACATTTCTTTATCTCCTTTTGTTGTCTTACCCTTTCTGATCTCTAGAGAAGTTCTTTTAATCTCTATGGTTCCCTTGTAAAGTACGTTTCTACCCGAGTTATTTCCTGTCTTTACCATCCCTGGAATGGTCCTCGGTGGTACCCTCTAGGGTGGGTACTGTTCCAGTACACCTTCTCTTGACAATTCGTTCCGAAGTCTTGAGTTGCCCGAGGGATCCGAAAGAGCTCGTAGACGGGGGTTTTGGTCTTAGACAGGCAAAATGATAAAGTACTGAAAGTGATTGAGGAGACTGTAATTGTCCCCCGATTGGGACTAGTGGAAAGAGACCTCTTTTAATTGAATACCGATATCGATTATTCGGAAGACCTGTACTCTTCTTATAAAGGTTAGTTTTGGGGAAACAATCGTAAAATCAAACGAACCGTCTATATAGGTCTGAGAATGTCGATGTGTACACTGATAAATCTAGGAGGGTTGACACTCTCCGTGTCTTTCGGATTTTGTATCTCGGAAAGTTTCTCAATTTTCAATAATCTCATCACAATTACATCCTAAAGTAATAAACCGGTTACGAACAACGATTCAAGGGTATAGAGAATAGGTGAGACGTGGACCCTCACGTAAGCAATTGTGTCAACTTTTCATTCTTTTTGTTCACATCGGAACCTTAATTGGTATAGTCTGAAAACTCGATTAACCAAGAAAGAACATTGAGTGACGTGGAAACGAAGCACTCTTTACATTGAACAAATTATGAAAAACTCCGACTGTATCTAATCTTTATATTCTTTTTTGTAAAGTTCCCTTTTATTCAAAAGACCAACTCTTCGGAAATAGTTTTCTCCCAATATTTTACCAGTGTCCGGAGGTTCCGGTCTTCTATTACATGTGTTATAACAAATACCCTTTCCAAACGTCTTTTTTAGGACCAAAGTTTTTTCTGTTTTGTCTACATTACAAACCCGACTGAGACATACTGAAACGTAGAAAGTAAAGGGAGATACATGTTCATTTCCATATTTTCTGGGAAAACTTTTATTTTTGTTACCCGTAGCGAATTTCTTCGAACCAGTGGGGCACAAAAAGAAAAAAGAGAAAAAAAGAGAGAATGAAAGAAAAAGTCCGACTAGAGAACCTCGTATCTCCGAGGGACGTAAGTGAATAGACGGGCCCAAAGATTCTGGACTCACCCTTCTGCAAGACGCAGAAGTGAGGGAACCCTCTGGCCCTTCCGTGGACACCGGAGCCACTTGTCCCGTTTGAAGAACAGAGTTTCAAAATAACCGAAAGATACATTTGGTTCCTTATAGTCGGAGAAAGAGAGGAGATAAAAGAGTAGATATTATAAGAAAGGAATAGAGAGAGAGATTTAGTAGGCGGCTGTGGCAAAAAGGAAGTCCAAGGGGACCTAGGACACCCCCGACCTGGGACCGTCCTGGATTGTTTCGTCCTCTATAATTCTTCTCCACCGTCCTTATGTGTCTTCTTGACATGTTTTTTCTAGAAGTACTGGGTCTATTAGTGTTACCACACTAGTGAGTGGATCTCGGTCTGTAGGACCTTACACTTGAGTTTACTCGGAATCGTTCGTAGTGATACTTGTTCGATCACCTCCACTACCTTAAGGTCAACTCGATAAAGTTTAGGACTTTCTACTACGACACTTTCACGACGTGAGTTATACGGTCGTTTAAACCTTTTGAGTCGTCACCGGTGTCCTGACCTTTTTTAGTCAAAAGTAAGGTTAAGGTTTCTTTCCGTTATGTTTCTTACGAGTTTGATGGTGTGTTAACGTGAGTAGAGTGTGTGATCATTTCATTACAATTTTAAGAGGTTCGGTCCGAAGTCGTTATACACTTGGCACTTGAAGGTCTACAAGTTCGACCAAAATCTTTTCCGTCTCCTTGGTCTCTAGTTTAACGGTTGTAGGTGACCTAGTACCTTTTTCGTTCTCTCAAGGTCTTTTTGTAGATAAAGACAAAACAACTGATACGGTTTCGGAAAGTGACACACCTAGTGTTATTTGACACCTTTTAAGACTTTCTCTACCCTTATGGTCTGGTGGACTGGACGGAGAACTCTTTGGACATACGTCCAGTCCTTCGTTGTCAATCTTGACATGTACCTTGTTGTCTGACCAAGGTTTATCCTTTTCCTCATACAGTTCCGACATATTACAGTGGGACGAATAAATTGAAGATACGTCTCATGTAGTACTCTTTACGACCTGACCTTCTTCGTGTTCGACCTTAGTTCTAACGACGTCTACTGTGGTGGGAATACCGTCTTTCNTACCTTGTTGTCTGACCAAGGTTTATCCTTTTCCTCATACAGTTCCGACATATTACAGTGGGACGAATAAATTGAAGATACGTCTCATGTAGTACTCTTTACGACCTGACCTTCTTCGTGTTCGACCTTAGTTCTAACGACGTCTACTGTGGTGGGAATGCCGTCTTTCACTTCTCCTTGAGTTTTCGGAGAACTACTTTCACTTTTACCTCTCACTTTTTCAACCGAATTTCGAGTTGTAAATCTTTTGCTTCTAGTACCGTGGACTAGGGTAGTGAAGTACCCTTTATCTATCCCTTTGTCACCTTTGTCACAGTCTGAAATAAAAACCCCCGAGGTTTTAGTGACGTCTACCACTAACGTCGGTACTTTAATTTTCTGCAAATGAGGAACCTTCCTTTCAATACTGGTTGGATCTGTCGTATAATTTTTCGTCTTTGCAATGAAACGGTTGTTTCCAGGCAGATCAGTTCCGATACCAAAAAGGTCACCGGTACATACCTACACTCTCAACCTGATATTTCTTTCGACTCGCGGCTTCTTAACTACGAAAACTTGACACCACAACCTCTTCTAAGAACGCTCAGGGAACCTGACGTTCCTCTAGGTTGGTCAGGTAGGATTTCCTCTGGTCGGGACCCACAAGTGACCTTCCTGACTACGACTTCGGATTCGAGGTTATGAGACCGGTGGACTACACTTCTTGACTGAGTAAGCTTTTCTGGGACTACGACCCTTTCTAACTTCCGTCCTCCTCTTCCCTTGTTGTCTCCTACTCTACCAACTTACCGTAGTGACTGAGTCACCTGTACTCAAACTCACTCGAGACCCTCAACCACTACCTGTCCTTCCCGACAACACGACACCAAGTGCCCCAGCGTTTCGGAGCTTATTCTGTCGCTGACTTGACTTGATCTACTGTAAGGACTAGATTAACTACGGAAATTGTATATCTGACATTTACAATGAACTGAGTTTAAGAAAGAAAGGAGACGAAAGAATCGTGTATAACATGATCCGAGATGTCTTTTTTATACTCTACTGTTTTTGTACAAACATGTTTAATGATGTGTGAATCTGTTTATGTTATTAGAATAAAGTGTCTATTCTTTTGATTCCGATTCTCTATGTCGGTTTTGATCGTGGATTTATAGGACTGTGGATCAGTTCAGATTCTCATAAACTAAATTAAAAACACCGAGTTGAAATAAATCTTTTACTATTGTTCAGAAAGTTATCGGTCTCATTTATAGATGTTAACGGACCTTATTGAAGTTAATAGTTTTATTAATTTTAACGTTAGATGACAAGTTTGACGTCTAGTACAAGATGATAAAAACTTTCCCGTCTTATACCGTAAACCTCACTGTAAAGGAATGGGAGAGAATGGTAGACGGTGTGGTTTCCGATAGTAACAATTGTCGCACGACATATTGGGATATCTAAAGAAGACATGATTGTATGACGTGTGTACACAGTGTTGTCGGTCGTTGACAAGAATAGACTCCGAGTATATTGTGACGTGACCAATTGACGAAACTATAGTGGGGAGATTGACGTACACAAATAACTATATATGTTGTGTATACATACACACACATGTCTATATGTGTCTACAACATATGTGTATGGATAAACGTGTCCAAAAGTTTCTATTTTTCCAGATATTTTACCAGTTATTTTACATAATAAAAGGTTGTACAAAAAAGTGTTGAACGAAAAAAAGGAAAATTGTATCTTATATAAGACCGGTTAAAATTTTCCGTCTTATAAACGGAATTGGAGAAAGAGACACACACAAACACGAGTCTATACAGACTAAAGAAACACTGGGGTACCTGATATCGGGTGACCCGAGGAGACAGTTACCCTCAGAGGTCCGTTCTTATGACCTCACCCAACGGTAAAGGATGAGGTCCCCTAGAAGGGTTAGGTCCCTAACTTGGACACGGTTGACGTAATCGTCTGTGTAAGAAATGGACGACTCGGTGGTCCCTTCGGGAAGAGAAATTATTGACATTTTGTAGAGACTTTGCCTAGATCCTCTCTCCCTTGAGACGATAATTTTACGGGATGTTTTATTATCTCTTTACTCCCGCTCCCTTGAATTTTCTGATACATTATGACGGTAGTCTGGAAAAGTAGATACAGATCGGAAAACCTCACTGTTGTTCTTAAGTTCACTACTACATGTAGGTCGGACATTCTCAATTATTTGGGATAAAATTTAATTTGACACATTGTGATGACGACTCACACAGACTTTGAGAAAACGGGTTCTCATTGACAATGGTTATTATTACCCATCATCTAGTCCTCATTCTTTTCTCCTTTTTTAATCTCCTTTAGTACTTTTTTCTTTTTCTAAAGACAAATGTTTTGTCTTTTCAAAGGGGTGGATTTAAATATCAACTAAAAAATTTGTAAATTTTTTATTTTTTAAATTGTTTGTGTGACTAGTATGATTGTTGGACATAACCAAACAGTTTCTTATTAGTCAATCTGTGGTAATCCTTACGACCCTCAATGGTTTATGTCTACAAGTAAAATTGGTCGTTGGGTTAAGAGACAGAGATTTTCCAAGATTATAATTTAATGTTTCGAGTTATAGGTGTTAAACGATATGGTATTGTTAGATTTTTGATATTTTAATAAACTCTTTAGTTTGTCACATTTAAGAAATATCTTACGTTGTTAAAAGATTTTTAACCATATAAAAACGAAAAGATTTACTTCGATTTTTATACCTTTTGTAATACTGGTCTTTGTATTAATGGTAAACGAGTATAAATTACCGTAGGAAAAGTCGTTAAACTCGACGAGAAAGAAATAAGTACATTCGACGAAAATTAAAGAAGAGGTTAAGAGACTCGAGTCGTGACAAATTTTTTCTGTCTTTAAATTTAAACTCCCGGTATGTAGAGATGATAAAATTTTTATTAGAGATATTAAATTTTCTTAAAAAAAGATTTACACAATTTCTATAAATGTAATAAAAAATCTATAAAACCTTTTTATGAAAGAGGTCAGTAGGGTTCTTCTAGTCTTACGTACACTTTACTCTGTAATATTAATTAAAAAGATCTGTTTTGTTTGAAAAATAACAGTTATTAGTAGTGATTTTTAGAAAAGTGATCACGGACCGAGTTTTTTCCACGATATAGTTATGTCCAATTTTAAAGACACGTCAATGATCATGATAATCCGATTTTCTATTAATGTCGTCTCTCCAAATTTAGATATGTACAATGAAGAATGTAAAACATGGAGACAAAACGGTAGATATTTTCCTCATCGAAACCGTTAATTTACTCAATTACACAAATTGTCATTTGCGAGATGTATACCGTTGATAAAAAACTCCTACTTCCCCCTCATTGTACCCGTTCAAATGAAGTGAAGAGACTCGAACGAATAAATAGACAATTTTTTACCGTTGACTGAAGTCAGTCTATGAGAGACTTTATGAAAACTTAGATAGTGGAAGGATTTGTATTACTTTTGTTATACGGTATATTTTAAAAAATGAAATTATACGGTCAGTATTAAGAATTATAATGTCTTATACTCTTAAGACTCAACCTTCCTGACACTCTACAGTGGTTCTACATGTCCAATTAAGAATGACCTTGTTTCTCCGTGAGTAGATGGATATTTGAGTTGAATGTCCATGAGCCATGGGTGTTTCTTTGTCAGTATTTCCCATTCCCTTCTCCCTGTGAGGACCATAATACCGCACCTAGGAAGAACGGGAATAATGACATCTACGTTTACATAAACTGTGTTCTAATAGCAGAAAGTATTTTTATCACAATATTTGCTCCCTATTCAAAGGTCCAATCGGAATATATAAGAGACAAGGTGCGATGCCCCAACTCTATGTAGATGTTTTTAAAAACAATCTCAACCTGTGATTACTAATACGTGGTTATATGTGTGTTTGGATAGTTAAATATTATGACAGAGATGTTTTTTTTTTTTACACGTAATTTGACGTTTGTTGGTTCCTCCGTTTTCAGGACATAAGTCTTTTGATATTTTATGACTATTTTCTTTGGTTTCTACTGTGTTTGTCTACCTCTTTATATGGTACAAGAACCTAACCTTCTTAGTGATAACACTTTTACTGACATTATGAGTTTCGTTAGATTCTAAGTTACGTTGAGGATAGTTTAATGGTTACCGTAAAAAGTGTCTAAATCTTGTTTTTAAAATGTTAAACATACCTTTGTTTTTCTGGGGTTTCTCGGTTTCATTAGGACTCTCTCTTTTTGTCTCGACCTCCTTAGTCCAAGGGACTGAAGTCTTAGTCCGAGGAACTGAAGTCTGATATGATGTTTTGATGTCATTAGTTCTGTCATACCATGACCGTGTTTTTGTCTTTATGTTTAGGTACCTTGTACTATCTTTCGGGTCTCCATTTGGGAGGGTAGACACCCGTTGATTAGATACTGTTTCCTCCGTTCCTATGTGTTATGTCTTTTTTGTCATTCACCACAACCCGGTTGTTTTGTCGATGTACATTTTCTTACTTTAATCTTGTGAGGGATTATGGTATGTGTTTTTTATTTAAGTTTTACCTAGTTTCGAGATCTACATTCCGGTCTGTGATATTTTGAGAACCTCCTTTTGTGTCCGTCTTGTGAGAAACTGTATTTAGTGTCGTTCTAAAAAAACTGGGTGAAGGATCACGTCACTTTTATTTTTGTTTTTATTTACCCTGGATTAATTTCCCGAAGGGTCGACCACGATCACCATTTCTTTGACGGATTACTACGTCCTCCGACGTAGTAAGAAGAACCCAGTCCTAAGGGACCTCATCCTTTGTCATTGAGTGAGGTCATAAAAACGGACCTTTTAAGGTAACTTTCCCCTCGGACCGTCCGATTTCAGTTACCCCAGTGTTTCTCAACCTGTGTTGACTCGAGACGTTAATTTGAATTTTCGAAAAGGTGACGTTTCCTTCGGTATTTATTCTGTTTGTCTGTTGGGAGTCTTACCCTCTTTTATAAACGTTTACTTCGTTGACTGTTCCTTAATTAGAGGTTTTATATGTTTGTTGAATACGTCGACTTATAGTTTTTTCGTTGGGTTAGTTTTTTATCCGGTTTCTGGATTTATCTACAAAGAGGTTTCTGCTGTATGTCTACCGGTTGTTCGTTTACTTTTCTACAAGTTGTAGTGATTAATAATCTCTTTTCCTTCAGTTTTGATGTTACTCCATAGTGGAGTGTGGTCAGTCTTACCGGTAATAGTTTTTTAGATGTTTGTTTACGACCTCTATCACACTTCTTTTGCCTCGGGAAAATGTGACAACCATCCTTACATTTAATTATATCGGTGATATCTCTTGTCCAAGAAATTTTGTAAATCTTGATAGTATACTGGGTCGTCAGTGTGAGACCCGTATATAGATTTCTTTTGGCATTAAGTTTTTCTATGTACGTGGGGTTACAAGTGACGTTGTGATAAGTGTTCACGGTTCTGTGCCTTCGTTGTATTTACAGGTAGTTGTCTTTTTACCTATTTCTACACCAAATATGTTACCTTTTAATGAGTCGGTATTTTTCCTTACTTTAACACGGTAAACGTCTCTACACATGTCTGGATCTCTGACAGTATGTCTCACTTCAGTCTTTCTCTTTTTATAGTATGTTATAACGGGTATACACCTTAGGCCTTTTTACTATGTCTACTTGAATAAACGTTTCGTCTTTATCTCTGTTTCTACGTCGTTGTTCGTATATCTATGGCTTCCTCCTTCCTCCCTACTCTACTTGACCCTCTGACCCTAACTGTATGTATGTACCAACGACGCCAACAACAAATCAGTGATTCAAAACAGGTTGAGAAAACATTGGGGTATCTGAGATCGAGTGATCCGAGGAGACAGGTACCTTAAGAGGTCCGTTGTTATGACCTGACCCAACGGTAAAAGAAGAGGTCCCCTAGAAGAGTTGGGTCCCTAGTTTGGGTGTAGAGGACGTAACGTCCGTCTAACAGATGGGTGAGATAAATGTCCTTCGGGGGTATATATGTGATGACACATATTTTATCCATTGAATCTCTTGATTGACATATCGTGTCTTTTGATAAGTTACAAGACACCACTGAATTTACCCTTCCTTTAGGTATTTCCTTCCTTATACACATATGAGGTCGACTAGTGAAACGACATGTCAACTTTGGTTGTGTTGTAACATTTCGTTTATATGACGTTATTTTTAATTATTTTATTTCGTCTTCAACGTTTGTTGGTTGTGAGTTTATTTACTGATAAATTTTCTGTTCCCTTGTGTATAAATAACCTATACATGGATCTTCACTTTAAACTCAGTCTCCCATTCTGACAAGTTTAAATCATATATTTCGGTAAAAAAGTTTCGAAACAGTCGAAATATCAGAGTATTTGTGACGGATTCGTGAGGGTGGTAAGGTTTGGGAACCATTACGAAATCAGGACAGTATCTAAAATTGACAAGAACACCACTACATTGATAGTGACCCCAAAACAAAGAGATAATGATTACCTTGACTCTTGAAAAATATTCAAATTGAGTAAATATATTGAAGAACCTACAAAAACGAGTCATAAATTTAAAAAAAGTAAAAATATGACCAAACAGATAAAGAATAACATCGTATTTTCAAGAAATATATAACGTCTATTTTCAAAGAACAACCGATTTACGTAACATTTATAAAGGAAGGTCCAGACATCAATGAGAGTCTCACCAAAGAAGTCTACCTCTCTTCATAAGATTAGGTGATTAGAAAAGAAGTAACAGTTACTGAAAACACAGTACAAAATTCTTTACGACGGGTTGGGTGTTTGTTTATAAAAAAACATAATCAACGAGTTTCGAAACGATAAAGTGGTAATTAAAAATCTGATATTAGGAAGTCCTTGACTAAAAATGTACACAATACTCCATCTTTAGTTCAAGTGAAAGAGGGTATACCCTTAGATTCACTAAGTCATAGTAAAAGAATTTACAGATAAAGACTTACGAGACATCACTAAGTGTATATACCTTTACGTTTCATCCTTACCCATTTTGTTAGAAAAGCCCCTGAAGAAGTCCTACTTATGAAAAATATTTCAGTATGATAAACTCTTTCACACCAAAATCGTGTCCTTACTTATTTACCTAGTTACCTTATCTGGTCAAGAAGAGTTGGTCTTCACAATTTGAGGTTACGGGAAGTCAAGTCAAGTCAACGAGTCAGCACAGGCTGAGAAACACTGAGGTACTTAGCGTCGTGCGGTCCGGAGGGACAGGTAGTTGTTAAGGGCCTCAAGTGAGTCTGAGTGCAAGTAGCTCAGTCACTACGGTAGGTCGGTAGAGTAGGAGACAGCAGGGGAAGAGGAGGACGGGGGTTAGGGAGGGTCGTAGTGTCAGAAAAGGTTACTCAGTTGAGAAGCGTACTCCACCGGTTTCATGACCTCGAAGTCGAAATCGTAGTAAGGAAGGTCTCTTTAGGGTCCTGACTAGAGAAAGTCTTACCTGACCGACCTAGAGGAACGTCAGGTTCCCTGAGAGTTCTCAGAAGAGGTTCTGGTGTCAAGTTTTCGTAGTTAAGAAGCCACGAGTCGGAAGAAGTGTCAGGTTGAGAGTGTAGGTATGTGCTGGTGTCCTTTTTGGTGCCGGAACTGATCTGTCTGGAAACAACCGTTTCATTACAGAGACAAAAAGTTATACGATAGATCCAACCAGTATTGAAAAGAAGGTTACGGGAATCCGTAGATAATATATGTTACCTAATTGAATCGAGGAGACCTAGACTTTATTATAGTTGATATATGACAGAAACTCTTTTAATTTTTATGTTAGTGAGTTGAAAGACACTCCGAATTAGGGCAATACCTTGAGGTCAACTCCTTCCTACCCTATCTTTTTAGGTTTTTGTCTAGGTGTGTGTATACGTGTGAATGAAAACTGTTTTCACCGTAATGTCTCGGTTAAAGGTTAAAATGATTCGGTCAGTCGAATCATTTACACGATGAATCAATAAATGAATTTAAAAGTTTAAGTGTATTTTAACAAGTGTTATAGGATACTAGATGTCACTAGAGGGTAAACATGTTAGATTTCAATAGGTAATAGGGTAATAGGTAAGGATCTTGACCGATAAACACGTAGGAGAAAATATGAAATAATAAGGACGGTCTGTGACGGTTAAAATAACCGAAAAAATTTCCGTGTTAGAAACCGAAACAACTAAGATGAAATACAAATGTAAGATTTTACTAGTAAAGACAAGAATAGACATAGATAATGTAATAAAATTTAGTGAGGTCTACCCTTAAAAGAGAAACAAAAGTTTATTAAGGTCTACCTCACAAGAAAGGATTATCAGGGAAATCTAATATACCATCGGAGTTCCTTTATCGAAATCGATGAATACCCCTATTTAAAAAAAATTAGGATACTAAAAAATAACGCCATTTTATATGTAAATTTTATAAACGGTAAAATTAGTTAAATTCACATGTTAAGTCACCACAATAATGTAAGTATTACGAGTCGTTGATAGTTGTGATACAGGTTTTTAAAAGAGGGTTTTTCTTCACGAAATAGACAAATTCGTTATTGAGGGGTAAGTAGCGAAGGGGAGATCAAATGAAAAACAAAGACATTTAGACAGGGACATATAAAGTACATTCACCTTAATGTATCAGAAACAGGAAAACAGAGACCGAATGAAGTGAAGTCAGTGAGTCAGTACAGTTCTGAGAAACGCTGGGGTACCTGATGTCGTGTGGTCCGAAGGGACAGGTAGTGGTTGAGGGTCTCGAACGAGTTTGAGTACAGGTAGTTCAGTTGTTACGGTAGGTTGTTAGAGTAGGAGACAGCAGGGGAAGAGGAGGACGGGAGTTAGAAAGGGTCGTAGTCCCAGAAAAGTTACTCAGTCAAGAAGTGTCGTCCACCGGTGTCATAACCTCGAATCCGAAGTCTTAGACAGGAAGGGTACTTATAAGTCCTGAGTAAAGGAAATCCTACCTGACCAACCTAGAGGAACTTCAGGTTCCCTGAGAGTTCTCAAAAGATTTTGTGGTGTCAAGTTTTCGTAGTTAAAAAACCACGAGTCGAAAGAAATAACCCGGAAATACCAGGTTGAGAGTGTAGGTATGTACTGGTGTCCTTTTTGGTATCGAAACTGATCTGCCTGGAAACAACCGTTTCACTACAGTGACGAAAAATTATGCGACAAATCCATACAGTATCGAAAAGAAGGTTTCTCATTCGTATAAAATTAAAGTACCGACGTCAGTGGTAGACGTCAGTAAAAACTCGGGGTTTTTATTTCAGACAGTGACAAAGATAACAAAGGGGTAGATAAACGGTACTTCACTACCCTGGTCTACGGTACTAGAAACAAAAAACTTACAACTCAAAATTCGGTCTAAAAAGTGAGAGGAGAAAGTGAAAGTTCTCCGAGAAATCAAGGAGTGAAAGACGGTATTCCCACCACAGTAGACGTATAGACTCCAATAACTATAAAGAGGGTCGTTAGAACTAAGGTCGAACCCGAAGTAGGTCGGACCGTAAAACGTACTACATAAGACGTGGATGAAGTGAATCCTATTACAAAAAGTTCCAAGTTGGTATGACGTCGTACATAGTCTCGAAGTAAGGCAAAATATTGACTCGTTATAGGATGACATACATATATGGTGTTAAGTAAATAAATGAGTAGCAAACTATCTGTGAATCGACCGAAGATGGAAAACGATGACACTTATTACGACGTGTCTCATAACCGTATGTTCATAGACTCAGGGACAAAAAGTCAAGAGAACTCACATATGGTTTCACGCCTTGACGACTTAGTATACCATTAAGATACAAATTGAAAAACTCTTTAACGGTAACACAAGGTGTCACGTGGTAAATTGAAAGAATGATTGTCATAGACTTCCAAGGTTAGACCGGTGTGGAAGTGGTTGTGAATGAAAGGTAATCAGAATGATGTCAATAAGGTGTCCACAATTCTACCATAGAGAAACACCAAGACTACACGTAAACGGATTATTGATTACAACCCGAAGGGTCCACCGCGATTACCATTTATTGGGCGGACGGTTACGTCCTCTGTGTTCTCTACACCCAAACTAGGGACCCAGCCATTCTATGGGTTATTCCTTTACCGTTAGATGAGGTCATGAGAACGGACCTCTTAAGGTTCCTGTCTCCTCGGACCGCCCTATGTCAGGTATCTCAGTGTTTCTCATACTGTACTGACTCGTGTATTCTGTGTTATTGATTACAACTCACGAAGAAGTACACGGGTGACATAGAAGAGATCTCTTTAGAATTTCGTGAACCGAGTAAAAATTTAACCCAACAGAAGACAACGACTTAATATCTTTAGGAAATATATGAGACCTTGAATTTAGAATTGGTCTCTATGTTAAATGAAAAGACCAGACTAAAGACTTAATCCTCTTTGTATCTAATCGTGGAAGACAGTCAGGAAGCCCATCAAGGGTCCATCCAATCTTATATGTCTGTGTTATTAAACATTATAGACGAAAAGAAGAAGGTCTTGGTCATGAGTGTCATACCCAAAAACGGAAGTTCTGAAGGAGTCCCGTCCCTCCCCTACCTCGTTCCTGTTCATTTTTGTGATGTTTGAAAACGATGGTAACGATTCACCGAAAAAAGAACAAAGTCGTAAGTGAACCAATGATATTTTGAGACAACAAGTCTCAAGAATGTTTCAACGAAGACTGTCAAAGACGATCAAACTGACTTTCCCGTCCATGAACCTCGACGAAGATGTGATCAAGGATCTACAGTGAGGTTAGAATGTTGACAATTAGACACCGTGACAGTACTAGTAAATCAATTTTTGTGAAAGATTAAAGTTAAAAATGATGAAGAAACCAGACCCCAATAAATTTTCGTATAAAGTTTTATAGACACCAATGACACATAGATCAAATTGAGGTGACACCAGTCTCTTGTTATCGACACTTAATTTACACGACTTTTTAGATAACTAGACGAGACTGTATTGTGTACTAGAAACAAGTATTTACCAAGTTTATACAAATAATTTTGATGTTTATATCGGTCCAAATTTACATATCAGAATCGTAAAAGAAAGATAAACAGGATGTACAAAACACAAGAGAAAAGAAGAACAGAGATACAAGCCTTAGGGGTTCTGGTGTGGCGTGGGGACCCAAACTAGGGAGTGAACCTCCTAAGTGTCCTGAGTCGTATATCAATATGAGTAACTATACTAAATATAAATAATAAACCTATATTAAATATAATTCAGATACCTATACTAAATATAAATAATAAAGTGACACTATTTAGTATCACTTTATGTCTCGTCTTAGTCTTACCTCCTTTTCGTACACCCGTTTCAGCTCCTTTATTCGACGTTCAAAGGTTTTCAGGAAAGGGGTCGCCTCATTGCGACGACGACGACGACGATGACGATTCAGCGAAGTCAGTACAGACTGAGACACGCTGGGCTCTGCCGTCGGGTGGTCCGAGGGGACAGGGACCCTAAGAGGTCCGTTCTTGTGACCTCACCCAACGGTAAAGGAAGAGGTTACGTACTTTCACTTTTCCCTTTAACTTCAGCGAGTCAGCACAGGCTGGGAGTCTTTGGGGTACCTGACGTCGGGTGGTACGAGGAGGTAGGTACCCTAAAAGGTCCGTTCTTGTGACCTCACCCAACGGTAAAGGAAGAGGTTACGTACTTTCACTTTTCCCTTTCACTTCAGCGAGTCAGCACAGGCTGGGAGTCTTTGGGGTACCTGATGTCGGGTGGTACGAGGAGATAGGTACCCTAAAAGGTCCGTTCTCATGACCTCACCCCACGGTAACGGAAGAGGCCACCTGTGTGAATTAAAGGGCTCGTTACTCAACATTGTTATACACTTTTGACAGAGGTCCTTTAGCGTGATCTCTGAGTCCCGGGTGTCAAAAATAATCCCCAACCAGTACATGCATAGGGAGACAGTTGATTTGTGGTTTAATGACTGATACCCTTCTTTGTCTCAAGTCGTATTTGACATGACAAAGAGGTTTGTTAAATCCGTGAGAATAGTTTCTCACCATCTTTAGGTTTAAAGGTCTATAGTCGGTTCCTGGTTTCAACGTTTTCGTCCTGGAGGATTTCTATAATCAGAGTTCACACGATCCAATTGAGAACGGAACGTGTTGAAGTAGTTAACGACAAATTGTAAAAGGGAGGTACTTAAACAATTAATACATAAGAAAAGGTTAAAAATAATGTCTTTATACAAACAAATTTCAGATTATTTTAAAGAAGTAATAAAAAATGATTTATTATTTTCTAATAACTGTGAAATTGGGGTACATACATGAAGGATGGACTGAAAACAATATCAAGTACAGTGGGTCGATACGACTTACCGACTTCCCGTACAGGGACGATCTGTCCCGGACTGTTTTACGTCAGGTGACCTCTTCTCTTACCGTTTAGTGAAGTCATAACAACGGAACTCTTGGCGTAATTGTCATACTTTTCTATTTTTCTGTACTGTGACTTTCTACTCGGGGAGGTCCAGTCATCGACAAGTTATGTGATGACCCCTTCTCGTTTCTTTGTCGAGGTCTTCCTTACTTCTCCGACTCGGTTTCATCTTTAATACGGGTCAACACCAACACAGATCATCACTTTCATTTTAGGTTACGACATTTCTTGTTATAACGTATCCTTGGATCTTACAATCCAAGTACTTAGTTCCATTTAACCTACATCAGTTTGTCATTTACCGTTCTCACTGGTAGTTGTAAAATCCTTAGCCACTTGCTTTTACCAGTCCTGACCCGCTTAAATTAAGTCTATTGGTAATAAAATGATGACACTCGTTCTTAGGGAATCTTCCTTACCTCATCAGGAGTATTAATTGTTTACTTAGGTTTTACGTCATGAACCCATGTTAGAGTTTTTACTGTCTGACTAGAGACAAGTAAAAGTACCGTTTGGTAAGTTGTAGTGTCAAAACGACTTCTTCTACCTCAACTTGCTAAGATACTTCTGGATGTACTGGAGGATCTTGATTGTGGTTTTTTTTTCTACAAAAAAAGTAGTATCTCCTGACCTTACGTTTTTCGTCATTCACTTCTCTGTGGACCATATTGTCCGTTCAAACCGGAATCTCATTTTTGACTTCGTCCCCTTTCCGATTGTCTCGAAAGGGTTCTTTTACGTGACCAGTATCGTTTGTGGGAGAAGGTTGTTGTGTTCTCTACTGAAACGTGTACCTGTAGTAGCCAACCAGTCATGACTTTAGTCTAACTAATATAAGAAACGTCGACTTCTACGTCTTCGAGATATGTCAGTCGTTTTCTTTCTGGACCTTAACTGACACCGAATGACGGTTGTAAGTGACCTAGTATCTTTTTGGTCCTCTTAAGGTCTTTTTGTGGATAAAGACGAAGTAACTGATGGAATTTCGGACACATACCTACTGTTGTTTGACACCTTTTAAGAATATTTCTACCCTTATGGTTTAGTGAAATGGACGGAGGACGTTTTGAACCTACGTCCAGTTCTTCGTTTTCAATCTTGGTCTGTATCTTGTTGTCTGGTCGAGTTATAACACTTTCCTCATGTAGTTCCAACATATAACAGTGGGACGAATAAATTGACTATACGTTTCATATAGTACTCTTTACGGTCCGATTTTAACCCGAACGACCCTCTTTATAGTTAGTGGAGTCTATACGTCTACTGTGGTGGGAATATTGTCTTTCACTTCTCCTTGATTTGTCGGAGAACTACTGCCACTTTCTCCTGTCACTTTTCCGACCGAATTTTGAGTTGTAAGTTTTTTGGTTCTAGTACCGTGGACCAGGGTAGTGAAGTACCGTTTTTCTACCCCTTTGTTACCTTTGTCACTGTCTGAAATAAAAGATCCCGAGGTTTTAGTGCCGTCTACCACTGACGTCGGCACTTTAATTCTACAAACGAGGAACCTTCTTTTCGATACTTTTTGGATCTATCGTATAATTTTCCGTCACTGTAGTGAAACGGTTGTTTCCAGGTAGATCAGTTTCCATACCAAAAAGGTTGTCAGTACATACCTACCCTCTCAACCTGGTATTTCTTCCGACTTACGGTTTCTTGACTACGAACTTGACACCAGGACCTCTTCTGAGAACTGTCAGGGAACCTTACGTTCCTCTAGTTTGGTCAGTTAGGATTTTCGTTAGTTAGTACTTATAAGTAACCTTCCTGACTACGACTTCGACTTCGAGACTATGAGACCGGTGGACTACACTTCTGGACTGAATAATCTTTTCTGGACTGTGACCTTTTCTAATTTCCGTCCTTCTCTTCCCCAACTGTCTCCTACTCTACCAACCTACCGTGGTGACTGACTTACCTGTACTTAAACTCGTTCGAGGCCCTTTACCACTTCCTGTTCCTTCGAACCGAACGACGTCACGTACCCCAACGTTTCTCCACCTGCACTGACTCACTGACTTGTTACTCAAGAACCGTCAACTTCTACCTCTTCGAGATATGTCGGTCGTTTTTGTTCTGGACCTTGACTGACACCGAATCTATTAGCCGAGGTAAAACGTTTTAAGTCCGAGTTTCACTTCTTTCATCCCTTTTGGTGATCCGGTAAGTCCATACTGGATTTAGTTTAGGGAATGATATGTTACCTCCACTGTTTATCTAAGTTTCCTGATCTAGTCCATCTGTCGTACGGACTTTTTGATACCTACCTCCAAGTATTGTGACATGTCCTCCATCACTGGTTTTGGTAGAGGTTCTTTTTCTTTACGTTCTTCCGTTTCACTAACAGTCTACTCCGGAATGTTTATCGACTCTGTTCTTCTCTTCAATTTCCGTTTTTTATTTCCCTTTCTATAAGGGTTCATTTACATCTCAAGGTCTCTTATCGTTCCTCCCCATTCTTTCGGAAAAATTCACCTGTTACGTTTCTTTATCTCTTTTTGTTGTCTTACCCTTTCTGATCTCTAGAAAAATTCTTTTGGCCTTGATGGTTCCCTTGTAAAGTACGTTTCCGTCCGTTATATTTCCTGTTTTGGTAGTTCCTGGATCCTCTTCGTCTTCTATAATTCTTGTCCGCCGTTCTTATGTGTCTTATTGACGTGTTTTTTCGAGAGGTACTGGTCCATTGGTGGTACCCCACTAGTAAGTAGATCTTGGCGTGTAGGACCTCACACTTCAGTTCACCCGGAATCCTTCGTAATGGTGTTTGTTTCGATCACCTCAACTACCTTAAGGTTGACTCGATAAAGTTTAGGATTTCCACTACGACAATTTCACAACGTGAGTTATACGGTGGTTTAAACCTTTTGAGTCGTCACCGGTATCCTGACCTTTTCCAGTCAAAAGTAAGGTTAGGGTTTCTTTCCGTTTAGGTTTCTTACAACTTTAATGATGTGTTAACGTGAGTAAAGTGTACGGTCGTTCTGTTATGAGTTTTAGGAAGTTCGATCCGAAGTCGTCATACATTTGGTTCTTGAAGGTTTACGTGTTCGACCTAAATCTTTTCCGTCAAGTCAAGTCAAGTCAAGTCAACGAGTCAAGCCAGGCTGAGAAACGCTGGGGTACTTAGTGTCGTGAGGTCCGGAGGGACAGGTAGTTGTTGAGGGTCTCAAGTGAGTCTCGACGTAGGTAACTCAGGTACTACGGTAGGTCGGTAGAGTAGGAGTCAGCAGGGGAAGAGGAGGACGGGGGTTAGGGAGGGTCGTAGTTTCAGAAGAGGTTATTCAGTTGAGAAGCGTACTCCACCGACTTCATGACTTCGAAGTCGAAATCGTAGTAAGGAAGGTTTCTTTAGAGTCCCAACTAGAGGAAGTCTTACCTGACCAACCTAGAGGAACGTCAGGTTCCCTGAGAGTTCTCAGAAGAGGTTATGGTGTCAAGTTTTCATAGTTAAGAAGCCGCGAGTCGGAAGAAGTGTCAGGTTGAGAATGTAGGTATGTACTGATGACCTTTTTGGTGTCGGAACTGATGTGCCTGGAATCAGTCGTTTCATTACAGAGACGAAAACTTATACGATAGATCAAACCAGTATTGAAAAGAAGGTTCCTCATTCGCAGAATATTAAAGTACCGACGTTAGTAGTAGACGTCACTAAGACCTCGGGGTTTTTTATTTCAGACTGTGACAAAGGTGACAAAGGGGTAGATAAAGGGTACTTCACTACCCTGGTCTACGGTACTAGAAGCAAAAGACTTACAACTTGAAATTCGGTTGAAAAAGTGAGAGGAGAAAGTGAAAGTAGTTCTCCGAAAACTCAAAGAGAAGTGAAAGACGGTATTCCCACCATAGTAGACGTATAGACTCCAATAACTTTAAAGAGGACCGTTAGAACTAGGGTCGAACACAAAGAAGGTCAGGTCACAAAGAGTACTACATGAGACGTATATTCAGTTTATTTGTCCCACTGTTATATGTCGGAACTACATGAGGAAAAGGATAAACCTTGGTCAGACAACAAGGTACATGTCAAGATTGACAACGAAGGACTGGACGTATGTCTAAAGAGTTCTCCGTCCAGTCCACCAGACCATAAGGGTAGAGAAAGTCTTAAAAGATGTCAAATAACATTAGGTGTGTCAGTTTCCGAAACCGTATCAGTTATTTCGTCTTTATCTACTAAAAGTCCTTGAGAGAACGAAAAAGGTACTAGGTTGCCTGCAACCGTTAAACTAGAGACCAAGGAGACGGAAAAGATTTTGGTCGAACTTGTAGTCCCTCAAGTGCCAAGTGTATAACGACTTCGGACCGAACCTCTTAAAACTCGTAATGAAATGATCGTACACTCTACTTACGTTAACACACCATCAAACTCGTAAGAAACCGTAACGGAAAGAAACCCTAACCTTACTTTTGACTGGAAAAGGTCAGGACACCGGTGACGACTCATAAGGTTTCAACGACCGTATAACTGACGTCGTGAAAGTGTCGTAGTAGAAAGTCCTAAACTTTGTCGAGTTATCCTTAAGGTAGTGGAGGTGATCGAAACAAGCATCACTACGAAAGATTCCGGGTAAACTGAAGTGTAAGGTCCTACGGACCGAGTGTGGTAGCATTAATAGGTCCAGTACTTCTAGGAAAAACATGTCAAGAAGACACATAAGAACGGTACAGAAGAATTATAGAAGACGAAGACAATCCAGGTCTGGTAAAGACAGGGAATAGCTCGAATAGAAACGTACTTTACAAGGGAGTCATAGAGATTAAAAGAACTTCTCTAGAGATCCAGAAAGGGTAAGACAACAAAAGGAGATAAAGAAACGTAACTAACGACTTCTTCCGAAAGAATAGAGAAGAACGATAAGAAACCTGGAGACGTAAGATACGAATATAGAAAGGAAAAGAGGAACCGAAAAGCGGAGAGAAGAAAAGTGTCGATAAACATTCCGAAGGGGTCTGTCGGTAAAACGAAAAAACGTAAAGAAAAGGTCCGTCGCCACCGCCCGGTCGTGTGATTCGCGTCCGTCGCCGCCGCCCGGCCGCGTGATTCGCGCGTCGGCTCGCGATGGGGTGCAGGCTCCAGTCCCCGTCGCCGGACCTCACGGTCCGACGTTGCCGCGTCCTTGTCGGTTCTCCTCGATGGGGCGCAGACTCCAGTCCCCACCGTCGGCTCTCCTCGATGGGACGTAGGCTCCAGTCCCCACTGTCGGCCCTCCTCTATGGGGCACAGACTTCGATCCCCGTCGCGGGCTCTGGTTCCCGCCGACGTCCTTCCTCGTTGGGGTGTGGGCTCCGGTCCCGTCGCTGGTCCTCGTCGTTGGGCTTCGGGTTCCGATCCCCGCCGCCGGTCCTCCCCGTTGGGGTGCAAGTTCCTCACCACCGACACACCCTCGACCTCCCGGATCTCCTCGGTAGGGTGCAACTTCCAGTCCTTCCCGTCACCCTCCTTTATGGGGAGTAGGTTCAATTCCTCGTCACCGACACGATACGAAACGACCTCGTCGGCACTTCTCTACGGGTACGGGTTCCATTTTCTTTGAGTTCATTCTACCACAACGTTCTCCCGTATTCTCCCGTCTGTGTGACTTTGGTATACTTGTCTTTAGATCAGTTAGATGAGTGTGATCCTGGTGTCGGAACAGATAGAGTTACTTTGATTCGGTACGGACACCCCGTTGGGTTCTGCCCACCCAGTACCACCTCTCCAGACTGTCTAACATCAAGTGACCTCTTCCCTTACCGTTTGGTGAAGTCATAAGAACGGAACTCTTGGGGTACTTGTCATACTTTTCCGTTTTACTATCCTATGGTTTTTTCCTTGCGGGGTCCAGTCATCCACGGGTTATACGATGACCCCCAGTCACCTCTTTATTGAGGTCTTTCTTACTTCCCAACCTCGGTTTCGTTTTTGTTATGGGTCGACACCTACACTGACCACTATCTTCGTTCTAGGCTACGACATTTCTCGTTAGAACGTATCCTTGGACCTTACAGTCCAGGTACTTAGTTCCGTTTAACCTTCACCAGTTTGTTCTCTACCGTTCTCACTTGTAGTTGTAAGATCCTTAGTCACTTGATTTTACCTGACCTTACCCACTTAAATTGAGTCTACTGGTAATATAGATGATGACGCCCGTTCTTAGGGAGTCTTCTTTACCTCATCGGTTGTACCAGTTGTTTTCTCAGGCTTTACGTCATGAACCTACGTTAGAGTTTTTGCTGTCTTACTAGAGACAAGCAGAGGTTCCGTTTGGTAAGTAATAGTGTCATTAGGTTCAGATACGGGGTTGGTCATTACGACTTCTTCGACTTCAACTTGTCAAGATACTTCTGGATGTTCTGAAAATCTTGATTGTGGGGTTTTTCTATAGGAAAAGTAATATCCCCTGACCTTACGTTTTCATCCTTTAGTTCTTTGTGGACCTCATTGTCCGTTTAAACCGGAACCTTACGCCTTACTTCGTCCCGTTTCTTATTATCTCAAAACGGTTCTTTTACGTGACCAGTATCGTTTGTAGGAGAAGGTTGTTGTGTACTCTTCTGAGATGTGTACCTGTAGTGGTCTACCAGTTGTGGCTTTAGTCTGACTAATATAAGAAACGTCGGTTTCTACCTCTTCGAGATATGTCAGTTGTTTTTGTTCTGGTCCTCGACTGACACCGAGTCTAGTACTTGAGGAATAATGGTTTAAGTCTGAGTTTAACTTCTTTTGTCCCTTTTGGCGATCTGGTAAGTCCATACTGGATTTAGTTTAGGGAATACTTATATGTCACCTTCTCTCTTTATCTAAATTCCCGGATCTAGACTATCTATCTCACGGACTACTTGATACCTTACTCCAAGCACTGTAACATGTCCTGTGTCCCTAATTCTGGTAGGGGTACCTTTTCTTTAAGTTTTTTCGTTTTACCGACAGACCCCTTCGGAATGTTTATCGACACTTTTTTTCTTTTTCGTCTCCTTGGTCTTTAATTTAGTAGTTTCATACGACCTAGTGTCTTTTTTTTTTGTTCCCTCAAGGTTTTTTGTAAATGAAGACGAAGTAACTGATGTGATTTCGGAAACTGACACACCTAGTGTTGTTTACCACCCTATGACGATTTCTCTGACCTTATGGGTTGGTGTAATGGACGAAGGACTCTTTGGACATACGTCCTGTTCTTCGTTGTCTATCTTGACCTGTACCTTGTTGTCTGACCAAGGTTTAACCCTTTCCTCATCAGTTCCGACATATAACAGTGGGACGAATTGAATATACGTCTCATGTAACATTGACTTACAACCTGACCTACTGAGTGTTCGACCTTAGTTCTGACGGTCTTCTTTATGGTTGTTGGAGTCCATACATCTACTATGGTGAAATTACCGTCTTTCATCTCTCATTGATTTCTCGGAGAACAACTTCCACTTTCTCTTCTCACTTTTTCGACCGAATTTTGAGTTGTTAGTTTTTTGATTCTAGTACCGTAGACTATAGTAGTGAAGTACCGTTTATCTCCCCCTTTTTTACATTGTCACTGTCTGAAATAAAAACCCCTGAGGTTTTAGTTACACCTACCTCTGACGTCTGTGTTTCTCAGAACGAGAAGCCTCTTTTAGATACTGTTTGGAACTGTCACATGATTTTTCGTGTCTGTAGTGAAACGGTTGGTTCCAGGAGTATCCGTTTCGACAACAAAAAGGTCATCAGTACATACCTGTAACCTGGTATTTCTCTCGACCTGGTATTTCCACCGACTCGTGGTTTCTTGACTACGAAAGTTTGACAAAACGATCTCTTCTAGAACTCTCAAGGAACCTGTCGTTCCTATAAGTGACACACGACGTCAAGTCTCATCTGTACTGAATTACTTACTGGTTGTCGTTGTAAAAATTGAGAAATATATAAAATTTAGGGTTTAGGTTAGTAAGGTTATTTACTAATTGTGTAAGTTTAAAGTGGATCGCAATGATGTGTAAACGGGGGCTCTCCAAGACTTTAATTACAACCCTGATAAGAAGATGGAGGTCTTGTTGATGATCATAAAGGAAATTACGTCCCAATAGTCATTAGTTCAGAGACGAAACAAACTGATTTTTACAATAAAAATTTTAAGTAGAGTAGAAACAAATATATTAATTGTAGAACTAATAGTCAGACCTGATATTAGTATGACCGTAACCGTTCCTTAACCGACATAGAAATTGTTCCTTTCCGACAGAGACTGGGAAGAAACTCGATCAAAAACGACTTGACTGTCTTACACCAGGTGACCTCTTCCCTTACCGTTCGGTGAAGTCATAAGAACGGAACTCTTGGGGTACTCATCTTTTTGTGTTTTACTATCCTATGGTTTTCTCCTTGAGGGGTCCAGTCATCCACGGGTTATACGATGACCTCTAGTCACCTCTTTAGTATAGTCTTTCTTACTTCCCTACCTCGGTTTCGTTTTTGTTATGGGTCAACACCTACACTGATCATTGTCTTCGTTCTAGGCTACGACATTTCTCGTTATGACGTATCCTTGGACCTTACAGTCCAGGTACTTAGTTCCATTTAACCTTCACCAGTTTGTTCTCTACCGTTCCCACTTGCAGCTGTAAGATCCTTAGTCGCTTGATTTTACCTGACCTTACCCACTTAAATTGAGTCTACTGGTAATATAGATGATGACGCCCGTCCTTAGGGAGTCTTCTTTACCTCATCGGTAGTACCAGTTGTTTTCTCAGGCTTTACGTCATGAACCTACGTTAGAGTTTTTGCTGTCTTACTAGAGACAAGCAGAGGTTCCGTTTGGTAAGTTATAGTGTCATTAAGTTCAGATACGGGGTTGGTCATTACGACTTCTTTGACTTCAACTTGCCAAAATACTTCTGTATGTTCTAGAAAATCTTGATTGTGGGTTTTTGCTACAGGAAAAGTAATATCCCCTGACCTTACGTTTTCATCCTTTAGTTCTTTGTGGACCTCATTGTCCGTTTAAACCGGAACCTTACGCCTTACTTCGTCCCGTTTCTGATTATCTCAAAACGGTTCTTTTACGTGACCAGTATCGTTTGTGGGAGAAGGTTGTTGTGTTCTCTTCTGAGATGTGTACCTGTAGTGGTCTACCAGTTGTGGCTTTAGTCTAACTAATATAAGAAACGTCGGTTTCTACCTCTTCGAGATATGTCAGTTGTTTTTGTTCTGGCCCTCGACTGACACCGAGTCTAGTACTTGAGGAATAATGGTTTAAGTCTGAATTTAACTTCTTTCATCCCTTTTGACGATCTGGTAAGTCCATACTGGATTTAGTTTAGGGAATACTAATATGTCTCCTTCACTCTTTATCTAAATTCCCAGATCTAGACTATCCATCTCACGGTTCACTTGATGCCTTATTCCAAGCACTGTAACATGTCCTCTGTCCCTAGTTCTGGTAAGGGTACGTTTTCTTTATGTTTGTTCGTTTTACCGACAGACCCCTCCGGAATGTTTATCGACACTGTTCTTCTCTCCGCTTTTCGTTTCCTCTTTTCCTTTCTATGTTCGTAGACTTACGTCTCAAGGTTTCTTATCGTTCTTCTCTATTCTTTCGGAAGAAGTCGCTAGTTACGTTTCTTGTCTCCTTATGTTGTCTTACCCTTTCTGATCTCTAGAGAAGTTCTTTTAATCTCTATGGTTCCCTTGTAAAGTACGTTTCTACCCGAACTATTTCCTGTCTTTATCATACCTGGATTTTCTTCGTCTTCTATAATTCTTCTGTACCGTTCTTATGTGTCTTCTTGACATGTTTTTTCTAGAAACTCTGGTTGTATTAGTGATACCACACTAGTGATTAGATCTCGGTCTGTAGGACCTTACACTTCAGTTCACCCGGAATCTTTCGTAGTGATACTTGTTTCGATCACCTCCACTACCTTAAGGTCAACTCGAGAAAGTTTAGGACTTTCTACTACAACACTTTCACGACGTGAGTTATACGGTCGTTCAAACCTTTGAGTCGTCACCGGTGTCCTGACCTATCCAGTCAAAAGTAAGGTTAGGGTTTCTTTCCGTTACGGTTTCTTACGAGTTTGATGGTGTGTTGACGTGAGTAGAGTGTACGATCATTTCATTACGAGTTTTAAGAGGTTCGGTCCGAAGTCGTTATGCA